>CAJNYU010001378.1:0-40139 GCA_905331475.1 Rotaria socialis | reverse complement strand
AAGAGTAATCATACATATGTGAAAAAGAAAACGGTGTCTCGTTTCGATATCGATTTGATTTTCAGAGTCAACCATCAAAGCTAAAATAACCGACATACTTCCTCTTAAACCGCTCCAGATCAGAACTATTTGTTCTTTCAAAGATAGACGCACACCACTCCAGCGTATAAATGGATGGAGTACAATGACGGATAATAGACGTCCAAGATGAAGAGCAATATACAATAGAATAGAAAATCCAAAATCACGTGCGACAATAGTTGTTTTCGTGTCGATTAGTGAGTGAGCCAAAATAATACCAGTAATGATAAAAATGAGAATATTTGCAAAATCAGTAATGATGCGCCAAGTATTGGCCATTGGAACTTGCACTTGACTACTGATACAATATTTATATTTGGCCATGAAAAGTCCCATTGCCACAAGTGCCAAGACAGCTGAAACCTCGAGTTCAACATCGGCAACGTAAAAAATCAAATAGGCAAGACCAAAAGTCGATATAATTTCAACTTCAAGTTTATTATGGGCCATATTCAGAGCGATTACAGCAATGACGCCACAGGCAATGCCAAAAACTGGACCGCCTAGAATGTCAACAGACAGTTTCTGAACAATGTCATCACAAAGAACGATTATGATCAAACTGTACTAACCGATAGTGAACTTGAAGATATCAATAATAATTTTTTTGGCACCATCACTTTTACCGACGACAATATCTCGAAAAATCATAAAGATGACAAAAGCAGAACCATCATTCAATAATGATTCAAGGTCGATCAATGCTGCTAATGATTTACTCGCTCCTGATTCGTGTAGTAATGCCACAACAACAACGGGATCTGTTGCACTCAGAATACTTCCAAACATTATACTAAGTAGCCAAGACCAATGATAAGGAAATATGTAGGTGGCAAACACTGCAACAATAGTAATAGAAATGAGCACACCGGGGCCAGCGAGAAGTATAGCAGATATTATTTGTGGTCGAATAACATGAAAACGGCTGTTAAAAGCAGAATCAAATATCAGCAACGGAAAAAAAATATAATAAATAAGATGAGGATTAATTTCTCTCAATTCTTTTTCACCAAGTAAAAAATCATTGCTCATACCATAAGTATGGGAGATAATCATTCCGACAGTGAAGCCAAAAATTAGTACGATCACTGTGAATGGAGCAGGGAATTTATTTTTCAATACTTGCGAAAGTATTAATTTGCATATGCACCCAGCCAAGACAGCAAACGATAAAAATAAAATCACTGTACCAATCGCATGTCCTCCTGCATCGTGAGAACCCATAGTGGCATTACCTATTGCAGTCATCTACAAATGAATAACAGCTCGATCTTCGAAAATGATTCACCTCTGAATTCAGCTTGTATACGATCTAGTTTCAAAAAGCATCCAAACGCGTGCCGAGAAAAAAACGCATCTGGACACGTTCCAAACCAAATTCTTACAATTTGAAAAATTAAATTAAATCCATTTCATATTCAACCTGAGGTGCCACCAAAAATATATCATGATGGTCTTAACCTATACTGACAAGCATATTGAATATTTACTTTAACGGTCAAAGTCAGATTTCTTGTACGTGGAAAACTACAAAAGTTTTCCGCTCGGCTCTTCTAAAAGCCTCAGTTTGAGCTCAACTAGTCGGTTATAATGCGTAGACACATTTAGGATTATGTGAAAAACTTCAGGCTTATAAGTCTTGTACTTTGCTGTGGTTCGCCATTTCTTTTACGCTAGGAGTATGCAAATTGCTAACGGAGGACACATAATAAATGGGGGAACTTTGAATTTCAGTTTTTCATCCCTAAATACATTTTATTAAAAAAAAATAAAAAATTCTTAGGATCAAAATATAATATGTAAAGTTCTGTCATTTATCATGAGCCACCCGTTATGTAGCGTATAGAAAAAAGACATTTTGTTAGCGTAAAAGATATGATAGACCAAAGGAAAGCACAAGACTTATAAATCTGAAATGTTGCGCATAATCCTATATATTTCTAAGCATTATAACAGAAAACTTGAATTCAAACTGAGGCTTTTAAAAGAACCAGGTGAAAAAGTTTTTGTACTGCCCTGTATACATTAAAATCGGTGACATTGATTGAGCACGTGTTCTGTCACATTGGTCGTCCCTATCGTACAATGGCTCCTATGTAAAAACACTTATGATATAGAAGTAATCTCGTACTCAACGGGTTAGTAAGAATGTTGGTCAAGCCTATACTGAAGAAATTTTTAATTTCAAGATTAATCGAATCTTACTCTCATACACAGTTGTTACTGACGGATTAGAAAAAAAATACTTTAAAAAAAATTCGAAATGTATAGATAAAACTTTACTTTCCCAAATAAGTAGCTTTTCCGATTGCTTACATCTTCGGAGTTTTTTTCAAAATGTCTTGCTAATAATGTCGTCTAAAAGAAATTAAAACATGCATACTCGTGATCAGTACATCAAACTCTATTAAACGATATAAAAATAACTTCTTTTGAAAATCTTCACTATTGTGCATCGCGACATGTATTGATTTGGCGAAACGAAAAATGTTGAAACAACTGCATGCTAATATTTCTTGACAAGTGACATAGAGTGCCACTATTTTTCAAGGTTTTGATATTTTTTCTGTTTCGTCATCTGGTTCTTACGACCGGCACTTTAAACGTCAATATTTTTACGTGATCGAGACTTTTTTCTTCTATGTAAACTGCTCCGACAATTTTTGACAACTTTTTGCTTTTCTTCCTTCTATATAAACTGCTTAGAAACTTTTTTTACATTTTTTCTTCTACATTTGTTCGTTCTGTCAAATCAATACGATTCAGCATCATTCGCATTTTACCTTTCATCTATTACGACAGACTATCACAGTGAAAAAATAACGATGTATACATCTAAACAAAATGTAATGCGAGAGTTGTCCAGCGTGTCTAAGGTGTATGAAATGAGAAAAAAAACCTTGATGCATGTGAAAGACATGTTGAATAACAACAAGCTAGAATATGTTGATGTGTTTTTAATAACAATAATGACTGTTCGTTAATATCGATTGTCGATGATTAACGATAATTGCTATCGAATCTCTGTATTGTGAATCACAGAATTTCTGTCATAGTGTAACTTAGTTATTCCATCTCGATCAAAGTCTACAATTCTGTGGGTGTGTGCCTAAATCAATTCAACAATAGATCAACCTATCTCTTAACGAAGAAGATAAATTAATCTGCTATTTCCAACTTCTGCTATTCAGCAATCAATCAAAGTCGAAAACAAATTTTACGGGAAATTGAAATTCTAAATAATTCGAGTGTGTATGTGTTTGATTAAAAACTTCATATACACCCACACCCACACCTAGAAATATTATCACAATTATAATAATCATGTTCAAAGTATAGTCATTTAACATTAAAGTCAATTATTATGACAATTAGCACGTGATATTTGATCTATATCTACATTCTTTCCCGTCATCAAATTAAGATTATATCTATTTGGATATTAGATTCGATTGAAATCAAATTCAAAACACATGCCTGCTTAATCAACCATCAAGACTTTACTTTGTTCTGGAGTACGATCATGTTATAATTCTTGATCGAACCGGCTATGCACTAAAATTAGTTGTAATATAAATAACAGTATAATCTATATTTACACCTGGAACTTATTGAACACTATTTTATTCTTATATTTTCTATTTCTCTTTTTTTCTACTATTAATCTTGCTTCATTGTTTTCGTTGATATGTGTTTCATTTTCACTTGTACGCCATTCATTTATCTTTCATTTTAATTTTTAATTTTCTGATTGTACTAAATCTACAATACAGAGCCCTGAAGACTGTTTTATCATTAAAATTAACAACACGAAACACGTTGGCGAAATTAAATTCTGTATTTCTTTTAATTCAGGCACATTACAAAAGATAGTATATTTATTTTCGACTTTGATCGATTGCCGAAAAGCAATAGTTGAGAATAGAAGATTAATTTGTCTTCTTCGCTAATAGACAGGCTGACCTGTTTTCTAATTGGTTTACGTGCTACAGTATTTGTAATACAGCGAGTCATGAACATGTCATGGTTGGAAAGTAGGTTCTCTTTTTTTTTTGTTAATTGCTTGTATATACAAGAGAGAAGAAGTACGCGATATTTATTTTCTATTTGCCATTATCATAAGTCTTATTTGTCTTGGGTACTTACTACTTCGCTCTAGACAGAGTTCATTAAGAATTAGATGTAGTCTTCTTATGACACAGAATGAGTTGAGAGGAACAAGAGTAGACCAGCAGGTGGATTCACATCCATCACCTACTATGTGAGTAATATGGATAAAGCACACATTATAAGAATTGATATATCAATAGTGTACTGCCAATAGTCTCTAGTACAAACCACATGAACAGATACTCCACGACGAAATAGTGTTTCGAACAATTTTTATTCAATCGAAGTCAGTTAGTAGTTAAAAAGAGGTGATTATGAAAAGTCAGAAAAAATGTATCATTGTTATTATTCAAGGATTTGCCAATGCTAAAATTTGTGCTGCTGTTAACTCACGAGAGTAAATATAAAATTCATCCAATGCTCCAGTAAATGGACCACCATAACCTGGTGAGCATGAATTTAAACCGGCATATCAATTGTTCAAATATTCAATGATCTAATATATCAAAGAGTTCCAAAATTGAATACTTTTTCGATTAGATATATTTATGAACAGATCTCTTTCCAGCTATAACGATTGTCGCCAGAGCACCTGAAGCAGAAAAGGCTACAGCACCCGATGTTGAATATAAATTACCATTCACATACAAACGAAGACCATTTCTTGAACTGTATGTGTATCCTACGTGAGTCCAACTATTCAATGGAATAACAGGACCACTTGAAACGGTTGGACCGCCATTCCATAAATTGGCCATTATATTGCCATTTGATGTCATTGTCAAAAAATTAACACACCACCCTGCATTGACAAAAAAGATTGTTGATGAAGCATAACTTCCAGTCGGTTTAACCCATAGTGATAGAGTGAATGGATAATTTGATACGCCCAGAAAGTAGAATGATGCATAAGGTACATAAAGATAGGATCCAGAACTGAATTGAAGTGCTTGATTGACTCTCCCTGTGATCGTTGTTACAGTACCCGACGAAGTTAAATTGATACCATTTGGGCCTCCATCAAAAATGGAGCCACCATCGAATGAATAGTAAGCACAAAGAGTAGCGTCATTTAATAGTTCATATTCACTTTTTGCTCTTGGCTCGTATCGCACTTGATCGAGATAACCGTTAAAGTAGTAGTTATTAGGCATTGGATAAGAAACCATGCCAATTGTTGTTGCAGTTGATACACCTTGAAAGGGGGTTGTTGTATGGCTGCCATCGACCACACCATTAAGCCATACTTGCTGAAGTCCAGTACTCAAATCATACAGGCATGCAACATGACTCCATTGATTCATGGTCAATGTTGTCGAGCCTGCTACATCGTTGGCATAGAAACCACAGTATAGCATTACATTTCGAGTAGTGAAATGCAGGCATAAATTAGTAGATGCCGCTTGACACTGACCAAAAATACCAAAATCAGTCGACGCTAAATTGATCGGATAGATCCATGCTTCGATTGTAAAGCTAGTAGAATTAAAAATGACTTGCTTTACAGTGACAGTAACGTATTGAGCAGAAGCCGCAGTAAAACTAATTGCATTACCGTGTCCCAGTACACTAGTAGTATAGGTTGGATTACCACGAGGAACGCCATTATAATTGTTAAACAACTCAAGACAATTGTTGTCAAATAGCCAAAATGCACTCCATTGTGTTTCACCTATCGTTGTTGTTGTTGTAGCTAGAACCACATGAAATATTTTTTATCGATACAAAAGCAAATAATGAATAAAATATTCACTTGTAGTGGTCGTTGTTGTCACTGAAGCTGAAATAAACGAGACTTTGGATATGGATTCGATGAACTTAAGAAACTATATTTACTTGTCGTTGTAGTCGTCGTTGTACTTGTTGTTGAGGTTGTTGTTGTCGTTGTAGTTGTTGTTGTCGTTGTTGTTTTAGTTGTTGTTGTAGTTGTTGTCGTTGTCGTTGTAGTAGTTGTCGTAGTTGTTGTTGTTGTCGTTGTAGTGGTTGTCGTAGTTGTTGTTGTTGTACTTGTAGTGGTTGTTGTAGTTGTTGTTGTCGTTGTCGTCGTAGTGGCTGTAGTTGTAGTTGTTGTAGTTGTTGTAGTAACTGTTGCAGACGTAGAAATTCAGGTAATATATTTTGAATGAAATATCTTTTGAAAAACGTTTCATACTATCTATGGTGTGCTACTCAATTCATATAGCTCATGACGCTTGCCTCTCAATGGAATGATTACTTCGGAGGGCGTTTCCGTTGAAAACACAGACTGTCATTTGAAACATATTCTTTCTTTTAATTAAGTTATAGTTGCATTTGACTACAAGCTTAACATTGAACCAGCTTTGCTTATTTTTCCGATTTTCCTCTAATTCCTTGAAATGACACAATATTACATGGGAAACAAGCCAATTATTTTTGAAAGTTTTGAAGATACAGAGCAACTCAAATTTAATTCGTCTGCTACAATCATATTCATTTTCTACAAGTTAAAACTGTATTTTTTTGAATTCACCAGTCTGTACATTTTTCATATTTATATCAAAAATATTATGATATTTTTTTGTGGATTTTCGCCTATTGAACAGTTCCGTTTCTGGAAACTCGAACAGGTCAGATCTTAGGATCTGCCCGGCTTTACCAGAACATTTTCTGGTAGTCCTACTTCCATCAATGATTAAGACAGTCGTTCTCTATATAGGGACTTGTGTACAAAAGAACACGATGAGTCGATAGAAGTCACAAAGAACGAGACAAATTTATTAGCGACACTTTCTGTTACAACATATTTCCGACACTGAATCTGCGACACATTTTAATTTAGAGTGTAGTAGAAAAACTGTATGAATACCTTTATGAATAACTGCAATTACCCATAAGAATATGATTCCTGATTGAATCTTGTCAAAGATTCATGAATGATATTCGGTTTTTGCGAAGAAACCTAAAATAGTTCTATTGACAAAAAGAGAGCATCTACAACTTATATGCAATAATTCGATATAGGATGTGGGTGTGGGTGTGAGGGTTTGGGAAAGACTAGGTAGATTAAAAGCAAGTGCACCCACACCCATCTCGTGCCAGCAAGGGGGTAAGTGCTGGCACCTGGCACCTGGCACCCTGATACCTCAGCACCTCGACACCTGTTCAGCACTTTCAAGGGGATAAGTGCTGAGCAGTTGCTGAGGTGCTAGGGTGCCAGGTGGCAGCCCTTACCCCCTTGTGTTTTTAATTGCTTTTCATTGTCCACCACGTTGCTCAATAAGCCATATTTCAAGGTGGAAAACTCTGCCTTTATAGAGACTGTTTTCGAAGATTATCTGAGGTGAAAAACGAATGAATTTCAATTCAAAAATTGTCTAGTAAGTCTAATCTGAAATGCTTTTCATTCAAATCATTTTATAAATCTCTATGTTCGAAAAAATTCAAAATAGTTTTTAAAAATTGAAAGAAAAGAAGAACTAAAAAACATTCGTGCAGAGTCACGTAGATGATGATTTAAAAAAACGTGTTACAGACAGGCAGAGAGACAATTTTGGTTTTAATTTCACTTTCCAATTTCTTGACTTTTAAATCGAGGGAAAATGGAAGAGTTATTCATGTTTGAGCCGTCTACAGATCATCGGATTTGTTTTTGAATAAAATTGAAAATCTACATATTTGATTCTGAATCTTGCGAAAGTCGATCGAGCGAGTTAAAATCAGTTTCTTAATTCAGGAATGCTAATCTTTTTGTAGTTAGTCTAGTCTCAAAGTGTCTAGCATATATGCTAACAATATGTATCTATCAGCGATAGAAGATTTTCAATGGGCTTCTTCATCAGTATAATTTCTCTCTAACATACTTGTGCTACTTGTAGCAAGTAGAGCATATGCCACGCAGCCACCTACAATCGCTGCAAAAACTCCGACAATTGCCAGAGCCATGATTAGCCATTTACGTTGTGGACGCCGTGTATTCCTTCACGAATGAATATATCACATTTTATGCAGACATTTTCACATGATTAAAGTAATATTTACTTCTGAGTTGCGACATGACTTGTCGTGCCATTGACATTTAGCACATTTGAAAGATTAGCTGTAATATTTCTTACGGGTGGTTTAAATGTTGCAGAACTCTAAATATTATGAGAATAAGCATGATCAATCTATTCAATGATCGATTTAGAATATGCTTACCATATTCTGGGATGACGTATAGAACCCAGGCCTATATACGACTTGATCAGAGCAAGTCGGCATCTTTGAGTTCTATTCTTCACTCGTGACTATAATACACTACACACGAATGTGCTGACTGTCGTGCAACTAAATAGTGTTAATTGAAACCAAGTAAAACTGGTATGCATGCTATTGCATTTAAATGGATGCTCTCAGAGTAATGCAAAAACACACTGCACATCTCTAATTCACTTTTATTAACCATTCGAAAAATGAACACACACTTGAAAGTATTCTGTTACAACATCGAGAGGCAAGTGGATGTTTCTTTTTGCAAACGAAATGATTCGAACGAAGAAAACGAAAACAGTCGATCCAAAAAAATAAGAAACACTGAAAGAGGCCTGAGAGAGAAAGTACGATCAAGATGTCTGAATAAAAAAGAGCAATCATGACACTTTCAAGTGCATACGAAGACTGATGTTATATTGAGCATGATTTCTCATCATAAAGAGAGCAACCTTCGTGTGCCTGTGACGCGATCAAAACATCGAATTGAAGTGAAAGAAGAGCGGAGTTTTGAACTTTTATTTTTTTAAATCGATTCAAAAACCCTTCTACAATCGACCGAACAACAAAAATGGTGTGGGTGGCAGTGGGGTGTTGAGGTGTGCGCATGAATGTGTGATAAGATAAATATTATCGTACCACGGTAACTATTGTTTCCGTCCTGGAGAGACTTCATCAAATGATATTCTTAATATTATATTTACTAGATAGTAATTCGTATTTAAGGGTGTGGGTGTTTTTGAGTTGTTGAGATATTAGCGCACTCATACCGAAAGTAGACCAGAAAAAAAGAAAAGAATAAGATCATATGTATGATATTTAGATAGAAAAGAAAAAACGTGAAGCACTATGTAACAATATACAAATATAACTCACAGATATTTCCATAGTATATACTTGAAAAGTTTGATATTCGATAAAATGATAAACAATTATAATTAATTTGTATCAAGTATTGTTATCCCTTGAGAGTGTGGGTGGGTTGTGTGGCGTGTCTAGAATTGGCTACGAGATACTCACCCCCACTTCCACCCACCAACAAAAGACAATGAATATTGGTAATCATTTGTTTTTCTGTAACTGGAAAACTGTATTGTTCAAATGTCGTTTCATATTCAGATAGTGCATGCTCGAATACGTATAGTCACGCAGATTATTCTTTGAACTGAAGTGTGAAACAGTTGATAACTGTCAAAAATCATTAACCAGATGGGTGAACCTATAAATTTTCACACTACTGCATATGATTCAAAACAAAGATTATTTGATTACAATAAAGCTGCACATTATGGCATTGCTTTGTTTTGAATTCAACGATTCATCTTGGTCATTTCTCCTGTGATCTTCAATCCGATATATGATGATATTTTCAGTCCCCGTACTCGTTGAATACCCATATGAGTAAAGGATATGTTCAAAAAATTGATCTGATCGACAGAAGACAAGTTAATCTGTGTTTATAGTCTTTGATAGTGAATGGGGAAAAGTTTAAAAAAAGATTCTTTGTAGCTGTTTAACTTATCGTTGGCAAACATCATGAGTACTTTTACAAATAAACAATTTCTTGTCATCGATTGATTTTGACGCTTGTCACATAAATACGTATGAAAATATTTCAACTTCGTTTGTACCATTATACCGTTTCGCATTGTATATGAACTATGATAAGAGTACTGATTCATTTGGTTCGATCACATGCCTTTGGTCGCTAAAAATCAAGGGAGGAAAAAGCGGATCCTGTTGCTCCTAATAAAGGGTATTAGATTGCAAAATAGATTGACTGGAGTGTACGGAAATCTATTCGAAGCTACTTCAATCTACTAAATACGTCGGAGTCTATCACAGTGCACCAAAAACTGATTCGCTTTACAGCAATATTCAAACAATGTAACAAACATAGATCCTACTGGATTAGGGGTGTGCAGCTCGCGGTCATGATTGTTGATAAGCGTGGGCGTTTCTTCTCCAAATAGAATATATAAAAATCAGTAATAATGAATCCACTTTAGCTATATTAATATAAAAATGCATTATAGTATTTCATACAGTTTCTTATATAATATATTTAATGGATGTATCTAAATACTTGTTACTCGATGAATTGACAAGAAGCGCTAGAATAGGCTCATTAAAGTTTGGAAAATCATAGTTTCCGAATATTTGTTTCTTAAACTCGCTCATCTTACTACCGCAAACTACCAAGGAACAAAGCTAGGATCTTATTCTATATGTCTAGTAGGGGGTAGCACATTACTATTACCAGTAATAAGTAATAGCTGTTATTTCGAATTAATAGTACTAACTAAAAACCAGAAAAATTAATAGTAATAAGGAAGAAATAAAGCAATAAAGAACTTGATCGTGGAATCACTTCTATTTATCGATATGTTTCTACTTTCTCACCACTAGGACTACAACAGCTCTCAGACAGTAGTTCACATCAAATGAAAGAAAGAACTGTTGAAATAGTTCTATTCACTGATTTGTCCACAATCGCTAGATTACCTGCATTCAATCGGTAGTATTATTTGGGCCGTAATTAAGGATAACCCCTTTGATCCCTTAGGTCCTATCTAGATGTGATCCCTATGACTTTTGCATCCTACCTGAAGTTGGTCCCGGTAAATTTTGTGGATTTACGCTGGGGTAGTTCCTCTAGCCATTCGGGATCTACTTAAGGGTTGCTCTTATGAATTTTTCGGGTCCACTAAGGATAGTACTTCAAGTTTGAAGATATCACTGCTAAACAGAGTGACACGTTAAATGGACGATGCTTATATGGGATTGAAAAAGTTATAGAAACTGCCAATAGTTACGAAAAGGGTTATGCCCAGACCGAAACTTTCCATCTCCGTCTCAGTCGTCGTGGTCGAGATTTTGGTCTCGCTCTCTTTCTTGTTCGCGGTTAGCCTCGGTTCCGGTATTGATGAGTGTTGGTCTCGGTTCATCCCTAGTTACGACTGAATAAGTTATAAGAATCCCCTCACACACTGCGCAAAAGAATACAAGGGATGCCACTATATATGTACTAAAATGCTGCACCAATCAGCCCTGACCAGTCAGACAAGTAACGAAAACATCGACGTTTTTTTGCGTTAAAAGCGCACATTTTAACGCGTAAAAAATAATACTTTTTTGTGAGAAAAAAAGCGAATCGATACATGTTAATGGTTTTAACGTTATTTAGTCAAAATAAATTTTTTTTAAACTTGTTAGAATGTGAACTTTTTACGCATAAAAACGTCGATTTTTTTCGTTACTTGTCTGACTGGGTAGGAAGTTCTCACATAGTTCTAGTTACCACCCTGGGATAGGTCCAGAAAGGTACAGGACCACCCTTGGTAGTTTCTTGAAAGTTCTAGGTATCATCTGTAAGTAGATCCCAAATAGCTAAAGGAACCAACCATGGGTAGGCCCTAAAACTTCTGACTACTCCCTCTGACTGAGTCCTTAGAGTTTCTAAGTACCACCCATGGTCAGTCTCAAAACACTGATAGGAGTATTACCCCTATGTGATTCTTAAAAGGTTCTGAGTATCACCTATAGCTAGACTCCTAATAGCGATAGGGGTCAGTTCTGGTCTGATCCTGGAAGTTTCTAATACGATCTCCCGGTAGGTTGCAAGTACTTAGGTCATACAAAAAGTTCCCAGATTATTAAAAAAAAATATAAAGACAAAGAGAAAGTTCGAGTTTTATTTTATTAAATGTTCAAAATAGTCACCATGATTATTTATACAAAGTTCCATCCTCTCTAATAGTTTGTCAAAAGTTTTTTTAAATTCTTCTTCTGGAATATTTTTTATTAGCTTGGAAACTGCATGAGTCAATGATTTTTCATCTGGTTGATCAGTTAAATTCTGTTTGATGTAATCATTTAGCCAATAATCACAGGGTGCAAGGTCAGGTGAATATGGTGGATGTGGTATTATATTGATACCTTCGCCTGTTAAATAATTAATAACATCTGAATGACGATGGGATGAAGCATTGTCACGAAGCAATTTTATGCCTTTAGTACCATTTGACTTTCTTTGTTTCCGTATTTCTTTGACAACAGGCTCGAGACAATTTTCTATATAATAGTCGTGATCTATAGTCTCGTCATTGTCAACAGCATGTATTAGAACAGGACCATTTGATTTAAAGAATATAGAAAATATATTTTTTCGTTCAAATTTGCGTCAACGAGCGATAGTACGTGGTGATTCACCTTCGTCAATCCAACTTTTGTTTGTTGACTTGTGATGAATCTGCCTATGGTAAATCCACGTCTCATCACCTGTAATAATATCACATAATCGCCAGGAACCATCACGAAATTTGCTAAATTTTCACGACAAAGTCGAACTCGTTCTTGGTTTTGTTCATCATTCAGTTGCTGGGGTATCCAACGAGATGGAACTTTTTTCATCTTGAGATAATTGTGGATAATTTGTCCTATTGTACCACGAGAGAGAGAGAGATGTCTCAGCTATAATATCATCATAAGTTGAATGTGGATCATTGTTGGTAACCTGTCGTACTAATTCAATATTTTCATCTGTAAGCACGGAAACTGGGCGACCAGATCAAGGATCATCATTGACATCTTCTCTTCCTTCACGGAAACGCTTTGTCCACTCTGCAACTGTTGGATATGATGGAGTCTTGAGTCCCAAAGCTGTTGCAAGTTCTTCGTGAATTGTCTTTGGATTTATCCCCAAAATAGTTCGAATTTTTATATAATATCGATTGCATTCATGATCCATTTTTGAAAATTTTTTTTAGTTCGAATTAAAGTTTATCGAAAAAAATACTATAACTAAATCTAAAAGAGATTTACTATATATACTATTATAGATAAGGCATTCCACTATTTGTCCATGCACAACACTCTTCGATATTAATCGGCTTATAAAATTGCCAATAGCAATCTGGGAACTTTTTGTACGACCTATGTAGCTATACGAAATCTTCCTGTATAGATTCTAAAAAATTCTAAGTAATATCTTTGGGTCGGTATTTATTACGGTAATAATTATTACACGCTATTACTTATCAGTTGTTGCTTTTATTATTTTCAGTTTTTTAAACTTTATTACTCGTAATAAATAATAAAAGTAATAATAATTAGGAATATACCGCTCATGCTCATGAGCATGGGCAGTACACTCCTATGTTGAATCCTACTTGATTTTTAAGTATCGCAAAAATTCATCGGAATTGACTAATATGTCAATCTTATCAGTTCACTCATGCTTCTTGCCCGAAAATCCTACGACCAATTCCTCCTTTTTCCGATCAGATTTTTTGGATCCTGATGGATACTAGGTTCCAATAAGATCCGCTCCCCCGCCCCCCCCCCTCATGTAATCTCGAAACGCATTTTAGACGCAGTTAGATGCGTGTATGTTGCAAATTTTGGCATCCTGATGCGTTTCGGTATCGAGTTATGATAAAAACGCAGATAAAGGCGTTTGTAATTATCTTTTTAAACGCATTTAAAGAACTTCGACGAGTTTATTAGCGTTAATCAGAGCAAACGTATACAAACGCGTTTAAGTGCCTATTTTAAAACGCGTGTAAACGCAATCTGTGTCTTTTCTTGCGTTAGATCTTGTACCACAATTGAAACGCAATTCATTTGCTATCCAATAAACGCAGTAAAATCGACGAAGTAGATAAAACACGTTTCACGGAGGTATGAGTGAGCTCATGAAATGCCGAAAACGCGCTTCATTACACACCCTTTCCAAAACACAACTGAATTCATAGTTATATAGTAGGTACTGTCAATGAAGAGTGATCAGATATGCAGCGAATCTAATATTTTTGGTTTTTAAGTTTCGTTTTCGCTTTCATTTTGAAATACGTCGAAAAAGATTATATTTTCAAACTAAAACCAAAACTTCAAAACTAGTTTTGATTTTAGTTCATGCCTAAGCATGATAACTATCGAAATCTACATTTATACAAAAATACGCTTGAGTACAACGGAGTTTACTCTAGTTAAAATGCTTCATTGCACTAGGAGAAAAAGCTTTGTGTTATATTTCGTCTTTGTAAACTATTAATTAGCGGTAAAAAAAAGTCCGTTATTGATTCAGTTAAGTAAAAAGAAATCTATTTAGTTTTATTGAATACGTATATGATATCCATGATATTTTTTCTTTTGAACTCTACTTTTGAACTCCAAGATCCGACCTTCGTTTATATATTGAGAATTGAGTCAAATAAGCTTTTTGATTTAACACATTGATTTTATCAAATGAGTATTTCTGTGATAAAGCATTTCTATTCGAAAGTTTTTATTGAAAATATTAGGCTATAAATACAACTGTATGCTTCTGTTTCCTTAAACTTGGAAGTACTTTCTGTTGCACACACGATAGATTATTATCTTGACATCATTGTTAGGATTTTCATCATCACTGTCGTAAATAACTAAGTAAATTAGATGTATATTCTGTTTTTACTTTCAATTGCTTTTTAAATAAAAACTGCACAAAAATGTTCTTTGATGCAGAGTTTAGTATAATTATCTTCATTGTTCCTTATCGTGAACAGTGCATCGAAGTAAAATTTATTTTATCAAATTAAGAAAAACGAAAAAAACGCATCATAACCATTTAAAAAATTCAAAACAAACAATTTTTAAATATTTTAATTGAAATATCAGTCAATATTCTGTTCTAAAAAGACAAATTAAGTAAGTTTAAAAAATTCTTGCTATAAGATCATTCATTCTATTTCGGATGGATGACTTAAAATATTACAGTATGACGGTTACGAAAAAATACACAGACAAGATTTTTTATTTTATATGTTGTGATATATCGTTCGCATCTTCTATAAAAAATACTCGTTATAGTGTCCTTATGCTAATGGAAAAAATGCTAATTAATATTATTATACTGCATATATGTACATTTATACCCTTCAAAGATAGATATATTTGTTTTTCTTAATTTTTTCAGTAACCAAAATTTTGAGCTTGATCCCACTGTTATTTCATGGATAAAAAGAATGCCTTATCCTAATTTCATTAAAATAAGTACCCTAACTATATTTATTTTAAAAAGCAAGATAAGTCAAAAGCACTGTAAAACGATTAACTTATGTGATTCATCAAGATAATAACAATACCAAGCAATGTATGGCTCAGCGCAAGTTATGTTCGACTTGTAATCAACTGTTCATGGGTTGAAATCTTGGTTCACGCTGTTGTTGGAAAAATTACCACTCTGTTGCTCATGTTATGTGGATGTTATATCATAGCGTAATATGATGGATCGGCTCAATTCCGACACACAGCGTTGATAATTTTTAATTTTTTTGGGGGAAAAAAGTAAACGCGTTCTAACGCATCTTGTATCCACACGAGTTTAGACGCATTTGATTTTGGATGCGTTCCCACGCTTGAAAATGTTGCATTTTGGACGAGTCCTACCGCGTCTTCCAATGCAAACGACTTATGATGCGCGAAGATGTATTGCATTGGTGACTATATTTTAGATATATAATCATAATGACGTGATGTATAATCAAATAACGTCAATCATGATAATAACAACATATTTTCTTCGTTCTTGTGACTATTATTGGTTGAGTTTCAGTTGAATGATATCAATGTGGACACCCCCTTTCTTTTTCTACTTCGGCGCAAATACAAAATGTATACAAAATACACTTTCTTTATTCGATTATTTATATACGCTACAGTTCGCTAAAGCAACCGAAATGTCTGGCGAGGGTTTTTTTGAACGCGGTAAGTTCTTGTATCAATTTTTTTATTGATGAAATATGTATGCCAATTTAAGGCTGCCGATGCCGTTATTGATGCTGGCATAGATACACAGGTTGATCGCATCGCTGACAGTTTCTTAGACAATCTCGAAAATAAAGTGAGTGAGATTTGGGATGTCCAATACTTCTATATCTTATCTTAATTTATTTTCATTTAGTTTCTACCTGGAGGTGCTACTGGCACTATCGGTCGAACCATTGACACTGGAATCAATACGTTCGTCAACAACGAAATCAACAGCGAGGTCAATCGTTTTCTTTAGACATATCTTACACTATTTTTAATAAAATGTATCTATTTCATCTAACGTAAAATAAACTGTAAAAATATACTTTATTGACTAGAATCTGTTAAGATCGCGATATTAACATTGAGTATGACCGATTGTTATTTCACACTCACTTTTATTGTCTCTATAAGCGAAATTGGGAATTTAAATTATACAAATATCAAAAAAGAGCACATACAATAGTAACGTGACATATCATGATGAAAAGAATAATCATTGAGTTTGACATAATCCTATTCTATTCTATTCTATCCTTTTATTTTATTTTATTTTAAATTTAAATCAATTTAATTCGGGTGTGGGTTAGTCTGTATCAAGAGGTGATAAATAAACTCACAGCCATACTTCCTAGGAATCGTTTACTTTCTCATGCGGTAATCATTGCTAACAGTAAAACGGTATCTTGATAAGCAACAAGAAATATTTGTCAAAGATCGGATGATTGTTTTATTTGTTCTCGGTTCAATTCTCTCTCAAAGCTGCACCTATCTACTGATAAGGAAACGTTAAAGATTTTACAACTAAGCGTAAACCTCCTCCCGGAATAAAAGACCCGAGGCCTTCTATTTGAAACAGAATCTATGTTGGTAGAAAGTTTTAGAAATCTTGAGATAAATATTTGTTTTTAATCTTTTATGTTCAATTCACAATCTCGAATTGACAAGAGATGAAAATCAAAAACATAAATTTACATAAGCTACATAAATATAATAATTATTTATTTTTTTCATAATTCATCTATAAATTCAATTGTTTACCACTATTCTTTAGCATCACTTGTGTGTGTAGTTGATTGGTCAAAGAATGTATCTTCTCCCACTTTTTTCAGAGCAGAGAGAAAAGATGGTGCGAGGGAGAGAGAGAGAACATAAATGTATACATAAAAAAAGTTTTCTTTTCTGCGAAGAATAGTGGACATATCCAGTAATAGTGAACATGGACGAATTATGAAGTTTGGGCCTTGTGTTAAGGCGGTCATTCAAAATTTTTAGGGAGAGGGCTTCTAATATAGGAGGCTCTTTTAATCCGAAAGGATCTTCTATTCCGGGGGGAGGGGGGCTACCAAGAAGTACAAGAAGTGCAAAAGTTCCCTTGCTCCTCCTTGGTTATTAGCCAGAGAAAAATAAAATGTGTTACCCTCAAATTAGACAGAGTTATCAAGTCATTTTTCTAAAAATCTAATGAGAAAAGAAATCAATACAAATATATTTTCGAAAAACTGATTGAAACCATACTCGTTAAAATAGGCAAACTCAATAAAAATTTAATTCGATTTTTATGAACTTTTTGCAAAATACATTTAAATCAAACTGATCTATTCAAATGCGAACAATCAATGGAATTAGAAATCGGTTGCAATTGATTTTTGAAAAAAAACGATGATTTATCGATTCGAATAAAATATTGATTTGAAAAATTAGATTTTCACGATTATTACGATTGCCATCAATTATAATTAATAAGAATATTTCATCATGTTGAAAGGTTGATATCAATTGCTTAATCGTGAAAGCGAATTTGTAAGATTAAATCTATTATAACATTGGTGAGTAAGATTCTCGTTTCTGTTTACAACTGGGTTAGCTTCTTATTAAATGAAGTATTGTCTTGTCATTTTCCAAAGGGTACACCGACAGTTGAGTCTCCCGACATTTGAGTATTCACCCGCAACCGTATTTTTACCCACCTGTTACAGGGCTCAATTATCGCGTCAGCATCTTCTTTTTGGATCAAAGACTATGGGACGCACTCTACTTGCTGCTGATTATTTCCTAATCTTACTCAACTGAAAAATCTTCAAATTTAACTGTGCTTTTGTTTCATATTATTTTGCAAGTAATTAATTAACTATTGAAATGAAAAATTATCAAAAATAGAAGATTTCAATGTCTATTTGTTTCTTGTTTAGATGAATCACCGTTTGGACACATCTTTACATAGTAGATTACAAATCTTACTCTCATAAATAATAAAAAACTAATGAACCATTGATGGATTATACAAATGAAAAATCTGAATCATCTAAGTGTTGTTTGATCATTTCATTTATTAGATTGTGCCCAAGTTTGTTGTTTCGCACTCTGCCATCGACTATTCTTTGCTATTCAGCTCTAACTTATTTATGTGGTAGTGATATACTTTTGACGATTGTCTTTGCTTACTTGATGACCACCTCAAACAACTGTATATCTTCATTGTTTCTTGTGGTAATTTGGAGAAACATTCATCGATAGTGCACAACTCGATGAGTTTATACCGTATTTCACGAACTTTGAAAATTTTTATTAGACATTAAGTTAGAGTAAATTTTTTTCTTCAAGCCATATCTCTTCGAATTTCATTCATTTTATTGTGTGTCTGTGTCCAGACTTCGATAACAATGAAAAACAAACAAAAAACAACTACTACAGTAGTTGATGAAAAAAGAGAATTCCACAATTTAGACGATGCCATTTCTTAAATTTTTGAAAAGTTCCTAAAAAAAGACTTAAGTATGACCTGTCACACATATTACAACAAGTAACAAACAAGAAGCAAAATATGGTGAATTGTTATTACTAGGGTAAATCGAAGATTTCACCGTGTTTAACTACAATAAATGATGATGGATCGAGTTGATTGTTTTTAACTGCTTGAGAAAGTTTCTCAGGTGGTTCCAAAAAATATTCATTTCCCGATGTCCATGTACCCCAATGAATACCGATCGATTTTTTTGATTGAACATCCATATGTATTTGAACAGCTTCATCTGGTGACACGTGTTGAGCTTCCATCATCCATCGTGGTTCATAGGCACCAATTGGTATAGCACTTAAATCGAATGGACCATATTTTTTGCCTATTTGTCGGAAAATTGAAATATTATGAGTGTAACCTGTATCTCCAACAAAGTAAAATCTGTGTGTAGCATCCCAAACAGCATAACCACCCCACAAAGATTTGTTCAGATCAAATGGAGTACGACGACTCCTAGAGTAGAAAATTTTACATTGCTAAGAAAAAACCAATGACTTTACCAGTGTTGAGCTGGACAGAAAGCAATGTTCACTTGTTTTTTCTAAAACAAAAAACAAAAATCAAAGATAAATATTGCAAAATGTTTTTTGAGTGAATGTTTTCTTACCGAAAAATGGTGCTCTTCCCACCAATCGAGTTCGACAATATTTTGTACTTGACTATCGAGAAACCATTGTCGACTACCTCGACCACAGAACCAAGTTAGTCGTTCACCATAACGTTCGTTTAAGCTTCTTACACTAGGATAATCGAGATGATCAAAATGATTATGTGAAATTAGTATAGCATCGAGATCATCGGGTAAATCGTTTATTGATAATGCCGGTGGACGGAAACGTTTTCGTGGTTCACTATAATTTTACATTTTTCTTTTCAAAATAAAACGAGAGACAGAGAGAAAAGATTTACCTGAAAACTGGATCGACAAGAAATCTGAAATTATTCATTTGAATAAAACATGATGCATGTCCAATCCAGATAAATCGTAGGCCAGGTGTTGTTCGATATAGTTCATTAGGTTTCTCATGTTGAATAACCGGTAGCATTTTATCCAGTTCTTGTATAGTAGACGGCAATCGTTTGTTGTCCGGTGCAAAAAGTATCCACTTTAAAGTGAGTGCCGGACCAGGGAATTTAAATTCAGGATTGAATGAATTAACGTAACGACCATTTTCAATTCGAGACTTGACTAATTCATCGGAAGTCGTATCGGTTGCTAGTGCTGTTGCTGCTACAGCCATAATGATTGCTTGGAAGAATTTGGTTTGTCCTATACGTAGAATGATGGTGATGTGAACGCATATAACATAATTTTTAGATTCTCTTTACAGAAAATTCCGTCGCTCCTTCTCCAATGATCAAAATATGAAAATAATCTTTAACTGTCTAAAGGCTTTGAAAGGATCTCTAGAAAATTTTCAGATCTATCGAACAATCCCCGTGCCAAAATGTTTTTGTGCTTGAGACCTAATTTTCTTGGTAGCATTATACGCAAAAATGTTGAAATGTTTTTGAATTTTCAACAAATTTTTTCAATAAGTCTTGCTTATTTTAAAAAAAGACATAATTTTGTCACCTGGCTACCCACTGTGGAGTGAGAAGCAGTCAGATTAAGACGGTAACGAGATGGAACGTCATAATAGTCAATAAACGAAGTTACTTTTATCGTTCGGTAAACTACATACAAGCCGTACACAGTCCATGTTCTGACGAAAATGGCGACGAAGCGCGCAAACATTCTAACAAGAATCTATCACTTTCAATGTGTTCTCTTCCTGAAATAGCGACCTATTTACAAACCAAAATGGACAAAGCACATATTCCAGAAAGATGACAACGATAATCAACTGTTTTTCTGGAAAGAACAAATACAATTGTAGACTAATTTTTCAAAGCTGCCAAACAATTTTGGTGTTCCTATGTCGTTGGAGACAGTCAAGTGAATTTCTAGTTGGACTGGTATACGCATTTCCTGAAGAAAGACAAATCTCAACCCATCCACTTTAAATGACGTTCTTTGTGTTCGATTGATTGTTGCTCATTCAAAAAATATCTTGCAGATTTTATGTCAGATTTTTTTCCAACAGTCTTCATATATAATTTAATTGAAATTGATACATTTTAATAAACGTGAACTATTTCTTAGCTTATATTCTATGTTAAGATGAATAATTTTCTGCCAGGTAAAAGAAAGTATTGCGTCGAATGTGTTTTATTGTTCACCATTGAGTTCCTTATCTTATCGTTGAACGAGCTTAAAAAGTTCTCACATTAGAAAAAAACTTAACTTTTATCTCGGCAGTTTTGCAGAGGTGAAACTTTCTCAATTGGTAAGTCTATAGGACAAAAATTATTTACGAATTTCTTTTGTGAACTCCAAAAACAAGCTGTAGATATGAGAGTGAATAGTAATTTTGATATCACCAACAATGAAATAACTGAGTTTGGATTGTAGTCCATAGGCGATTTAGTATCTCCATGTACGTAGCTTTTATTTCTTCAATAAAACAAAATTTGAATGGAGTTCGATAATTGTCAAAAGAGCGTATTGCCACATTTCTATGATTCATTATTGAAGGAGAGAGAAAAACACAGAACTTTACTAAATCAGTTATGATCTACAATCCTCGCATAGTTACTTGCCATTTTATGATATTAACATGTTAAAAAGAAAAGAAAAAACTCCTTTGAGCTTATCTGGGAATATCGATTGATTTCCTTACTTTTAAAGCTTGTTTGTTATCTTACTCTGAATGAGTATCAGTGATGTTGTAATTTGCAATTTTACTTCGATTGTTTTGCGTTTCTCAAAGAAGAAAAATATAACGTAAAACAAAAAAAAATTATTGACAACAGCAAAACGCATGAGAACTCAAAAAAGAAAAGAACACAACTTTATCAAGTAGAGTACGGCATATACGTGTCATTTCGATGTCTGTCAAATATTTACTTTCTTCAAAATAGGTGTTATTAGTCAGAGTAAAATGAAATGCGTTATTCTCAGACTGAATAAAAAATTATCCAATCATTTTCTTAAAATGATTATAAGAAAAGAGTTCAATATAATAGTACGTACCCACAGCCCGATGACTCATCGAATCAATATCAAATAATGCACTGGTGGTGACCCCAAATGTCTTCTCTCTTTTTCAGCAGTTCTTATGGTCAATACTTTCATGCATTGAGTGAATTGGAAATTTTTAGGGATATTCGATTTATTAACCCAAGTCGGATTTGCGAGATCGTTATTGATGAGTGGTTATAAGTGCATGATAATGGCGACATTAAACCAATAGAAATTTAACAGTGAAAATGACATTCTGTTTTCTTTTTTTCTATAGAAGAAACAGTTGACGGGAACAAGTACAAATCATTTTTTTGACTAATGTAATATTGTTTTACGTCATTAACAGTGCCACTAGAGATTTTTTCATGCATTCTTTGTGGAAAACGAGGTCGACTTGTTCGTTCGAAATACACAAAGATCTGTACAATTGAAACTGAAGAAAAAATTTGTGAAGGTTATCGACGTCGACTTGGAACCCGTGTCCACCATTACTAAGACAGAGTTATCAAGACGAGTCAAAAATTATTCTAATCAAGTATCAATCTCTCATTCAATTTTAGCCAACATTACGAATAATGAATCTACCACTCCATTAGGCGAATCTTATTATAGAACCAGCACCAATAAATCATTCAATACTTCATTTATATTTGAAAATCAAGAACGTAATGCTAATAACGTAGCACCTATTGAAATTTATTTCGATGACGACAAGGAAGTACGTTAAGCTAGTGTATATCAAACCAAAATATTTCTGTGGTGAAAATAGCTGAATATGATTCAACAGAAATATCAGGTGTTAATTTATCATATACACAGGACGAACAATGTCCAGCTCCAAAGAAATTTGATGATCCAACAACTACGCCAAATAATATCACAAACGAACAGTTAACAACACGATTATTAGAACGAAATACCGTAGATTTTGAATAGAGAAGTACATTATGTTTCTTTTTCAGATGCATTTCATACTGCATGACATGCAATCAGATATGATATACATGATGAAATAGAAGAAAGCAATGTAAAAACATCAAATAGTATTCCATTAATAGAAGAAAAACTAATTTTCTCTAGTACAACAACAACATTAACTGAAACTGAATTTGAATTAACATCAATAAAGTCCCCTCTCCTATCATAATATTATGTTTGTGCCAAACTAAATCGAAAACACGCTCTTTTTATATCTATAAGGAAAAATATTTTCTGTTGACGCTAATGGAAATGATTTACCAATTTTAACGAACACCAATGACGACTATGTTTGTGAAGTTGTGATCAAACGTGATTATAGGAGCCATTGTGCTTAAATCACGACCGATCGAGCGCATTTTCTTACATGTGATAGAGGCCTGGGTGTGGGTGTGTTTTGAAGCATACTACAATACGTTTCAACCTTACCGAAGGGCCTCATCAGGTAGCTCTATGTTTTGTAACTATTCAATTGATTCGAAAATCAAAAATAAATTACTTAGCCTTCGTATCTATCAACAATATTTCAAGATTCAACAGTGAATTGCAACGATGTTACGTCATTGGCTGTGGATTAATATTCGCACGTGGAAAGTATTCGAGAATTCAATATGTTGAAAATGAAGAATGGTTCCATAGGAAGTAGTAGTGGCTTCGGCCTTGTAGGAGGTGGCATGAGCTCGCTTGCTTCTGATAAGTAGTTGTTTGAGATTAATAAACTATTAGTTTCATTTTCTATATTCGCATGATGTGATGGTTTATTCGGATAGGTGAATGATGGGTCATTTTTATGATAATCGTTGTAAGTATGTAGGCATAAGCACATTTTTTTACGATGTTGGTATTAGGGGTGTAACTGTTCTTAGGATCTGATCTGATCTGTTCGTACGGTTCTTTTGATAGGAGCTAAAATTGAACTGTCATACTTTAACAGAAAGGCTGTCCCTAACCCCCGAGAAAGTTTCTTTAGATTTGGAAAAGCTTGTAAATGCATTCAAATGTTCAAAAAACGATTATTCAGTTCTACGAAATTTTCTTAAGTTCCGTACAGCAGGAAAAGGTTTTGTAAGAAAATATGAAACCTTTCAAGTTCAGTATTAAATTATAACTGCGTTTTACTAAACACTAATGGTTTCGCACTAAACCAGTAGAACCTAATACGAAACCTCTGAGGTTTCGTATTTTTTTAGAAAATCCTTTTCTGTTTCAAAGTTCTCGTATGTTGCAATGAGAAATAAATATCTAACAATTTTCTGGTAGGTTTGATTCTATCAGCTTCATTAAAAATACCTAAGAAACAAGCATTTAAATCATTAATTCTAAATAGAAAGATATTTATAAAGCAACTGCGAAGTCAATCAGATACCTACGAAAAGAAACTCAAAGTAAATATGTTCATAGACCAACTATTCTACACATGTAGATGGCGTGTGCAAGTCCCAAATACAAATGAAAAAAATATCAGGACAGAAGTGTGTGAATGTTGCCCTCAAAGTTTTCAACAAGTTCTCCCAGATCGTGTGCAAGTAGTATGGCGGAGGTCGATAAACGACGTATGTAGCTTTTTTGCGGGTGTGGGTGAGTCATCAATGAATCTGCAGTTTCAAGGTTACATGAAAAGAAGAGAAATATTATGCAACAACTCTCGTTTTGCTTATAAAGCGAAGACTGTTGCTAGAATCAGAATTAGCACCACCACACATGTCTTCATCAAACAAGCAACCGCAGGTCATTATCGATCTGAATAAAATACTCAATCTTAACGATTTGACTGAAGTAAAACGAATGGAAACTGAATTCGAATTGAATGGCTGGTGTTTCGTCTTATTACCAACAGAACTTATTCTAGACTCAAATCTGACCCAAGAACTATGGCTATTGTTTAAGTCTGATCATAGAAAGATTAGATATTCACAGCGTAAGGGAATATATGGTTATTCGAAAGTGAACCATAAAGAAGGAATCAAAATATTGACCGGAAATTATTTTGGAGAATTTGCAAATAAGGAATTGGTGCCAGTGGCACTTATGAAGCCATTGAACTATCTTTCTCAATTATTAGATGCGGTAACAAAGCGTTTAACCGAAATTCTTGATCAGTATTCTGTATTCCAACGGGAACCGTCTTTGTCATCTTTCATCGAACGTGCCGATTTGCCATTGAAAGATGATCATTTTGGTATGCTCGATATTGTATGCTACTTCAACAAAAAAAATGTGGTTTCCAACCACCACAGAACGAGCAATCGGCCGAAGAAGTCAATTGCGTTCCACATTATGATCCGGGACTACTTTCAATTAGTATATTATCAACACACGAAGGACTTCAATTGAAAAATATGACGAATAATGAGTGGATAGATGAACTTTTACAACCCAACATTGGTGTCATCTGGCTGGGAGAGGCAGCATATCGAACTACACAAAATCGGCTTAAGCCAGGCATCCATCGAGTCATTTATCCTCAAGATCCAACATGTTGAGTAACAGTCTGGTATAAAATATGCACAACTGAACAGTTGAGAAATATCAGCGCTGAGAGCCATGACGAGCCAATGGTTGAGGGGATCATTACACTTAAAAATCTTCCTGGATCGGCTCCAATAACCGTTCTACCCGGTGAGACAAAGCTGGAATTTTTAAAACGAGTTGAAATGACCAGTGGATTATCAATGAGCAAATCAGGTCCGCGATTTTATAGCCTTCAAAAACATGATATTTCCTATCCATCAACTTCTTCGAAAACTGAATAAACAACACATTCATATGTGTAGTAGATTCTTTCAGTTTTGTACTTTTGCAGAAAGTATTTAGCTCCACAGAAATATTTGCTTTCACAAGTAGACGAAACATTAGCAGACTCAAGGATATGATCGGTAAAGATGGATTTGTTAAATGTAGAACGTATGATGATCATAAATCAAATAAAAACAGATCGATTTATACCTCTTCGATATAAATCAATCTCCTACTCTTAATTTTTGCTTTTCAGCAATCGACTAAAGTCGTAATTAATTTCATCAACGTGTTTCGTGTTTACTTATTTAATAATTGAAACACTCTTCAGGGCTCTGCATTACAATAAGAAAACACAAAAAATTTTAAAAACTTAAAATAAGGAGCATAATACACGCTCCTTTCTAGTACAGTGGTAGTATAGCTGCCCGGAAAGCAGAAGATGTTGGTTAGATTCCATCGGAGGGAGATTGTCCTTTTGTTCCGTTCTGTTATCATGCCATCACGTTGCTGTCTCGCTGATAAATGAGTTTAATAATGTGAGAGAAAAGAATGCATAACAGCTGGAGAACCGTAATTAACCGTACGTTAACCGCCGGTTTTAAAGCTGTTTTAGCGACATGGGTGCTTTTATTGAAATATCTATGTACTTCCGATCGTTCAACAACATGATATCATATAAATTCATGCATTTAAATTGAAGCAACGACAGAGAAATTATTTGCAATCAAATAACTCGTAATCACAACAAAGGTACGATGGACACTATATTTATAATACTCCTAGGAAAAAAACATTTTCTGAAAGCACACATCGAGAAGATCAAACAAGAATAAATTTTAATGGATTATTCTAGGAATATATTAAAACAGATTCAATTTCTAGCCTATTATCTAGATTTTTCTCACAAAAATTGATTTTAATTGAATATTTTCGGGATATTAATAGATTTTTCTGAGCGAAATAAAATTTAATCAGAATTTTTGCGATTTGTTTTTACATGGGATCATTCTGATAATTCCTTTATTTCAAAACAACAAGAATCAATCGTGATGACTACGATTGTTCCTACTAAAACCAACAAGCGTTGAGTATATGAAAAAGAGTGCATAAATTTCATTTGATACTGTTATTTTTCGACTCTTCGAAGTGAGGGGCAAGCAAACGACGAATAACAGAGTCTTTACTGCATCTATTAAAAAGTTAAAATATAGAAACTACGAAACATATATATATAAATATAATGGAAATAAATATACTCCACAATGAATTCTTCTCTATCCAATTGATTGTCTTTATTACGATCGAGTTTTGATATTATATTTTTGGCTCTTTCTTCGGGGTGATGTTCACCTTTACGATCAGTACAGTCAACAAGGTCATACTGAAAACACACAGAGGAAAGTACATTTTATTTTTAGATTCTGATTAAAGTTGTACCATAGCAGTGATCAATGCTACCAGTTCTTTGGAATTAATTTTTTCGTCACCATTGGTATCATACCTAAGTATCAACAAGATCGCAAATCAAACAAGTGTTTTTTAAATTTACATATCGAAAAGGAAACCAAGGCGATGAGAAAGCTTTCCTTGACATCTAGGTGAAACAGCTGTAAGAAATTCCTCGAAATTAATTGCACCATCAGAATTCTTATCGAATGATGCGAACATATACCTAAAAATAATTAGATACTTTTATAACTGAATAATACTGTTCCATTAGATTATACTTGCAAAAAAATTTTGTTCCATGTTCTCCATAATATGATACATAAAAACGTG
The DNA here is from genome assembly GCA_905331475.1 of Rotaria socialis. NCBI lineage: Eukaryota > Metazoa > Rotifera > Eurotatoria > Philodinida > Philodinidae > Rotaria > Rotaria socialis. Next base: position 12,582 of record CAJNYU010001378.1, on the reverse strand, counting down.
TCAATGTGCTCCCGTCAAGTTTGCCATCAGGACAATCTTGAAAAAATCCCTAATATTAGAAGAAATAGATGAAAAAAGGACAGAAATCATCACTTTTGCTTACCTTATGCCATTGTTGTATTTCTGTTTATCAGGAAAAAACATATAGATATGAACCAAAACAAATGAGAGAATTTACCTGCTTCAGAAAACTTCGTGATTTCTTTGAGGCGATCAATATCTAATAATTATGAAATGAAGCAAGAAGTTTTAGCATAAATCAATTTAAGCTACGCACCTTCTCTCTTTAATTTTTCTTCTTCACGTATTGTAGGATGTTTATTGCCCATATGTAGCGATAATTCTCAGTGACTACCAAATGACCAAAACTTTTTTAATCTAAAAAATTAGTTTTTTGAACTTTCTTGTTAGTGAATATGGATAGTTTCATCGGAGGTACTCAGCGAACAAAAGAAGAAGTGAGCAAAAAGTCATTATGATATAGGCTCCGTGGAATAAATGTGTGACAGATTTCAAGAAAATGTTGTAAAGTAAACTTCATCTTGGGAATCATTTCATGAATATCCCTGGATGGAGTTTCCAAGGATAATAACGTTCGAAGTTTCGATAACGTACAAAAGTTTCTGCATAACCATGAAGAAAGTCAGTTGCATAAATCAATCTAAGGTTAAAAAATGAAACTCTGGTTTATTGTCTTACGCAACAGAAACAATTTGAAATAAAAATTTTGGGAAGTAGGTGCCGGTGGAAACTGAAGATATAAGTGTGTGGGTAATAGAATTGCATTTCGACTGTGTGTGAATCTATTGAAGATGTTTGCATATGATATAGATTGATATGTTCACTTACACTTGAGTGCAGTTGTAATCATTCGTTCTGAATTTTGTGTAGAAATGCAATTAATCAAGTAGTGATGAAGGTCATAGACACACAAGAAAACCTTGTAAATAGCCCGTTTATGAGTACTGCGCGATTTTTTCGAAGTCATGAAGTTCTTGTAACAGTTATTACCGTCGATTGTCGTAACTCTCTTACTCTTAAATAAGTTAAAATAATGTGACTGGTGATAATTGAAAATGGATCACTACTCTGCGTGTGTGCGCTATTGTGGGGGCCAAATGACAAACTCATTGTTCGTTCCCATGATTGAAAAGAAACATCCCATAGAAATACGTGTTCATGTATGAATATCGTACGCTCACCCAATCACGCTGATATTTATAAAGTTCAAATTACATATGAGCGAGACAATATTTTAATTTTCTGAAAGTAGTTCTGCGGCTTGCCCACGTAATATGTCAATTCAAACATTGAGTATTTACTTCAAAATTAGAAAAAAGCAACGTTGCTACCATCTTGTTGTTCATCGGAAAAAATATATTTCTATGAGCTTCTAACAGTGTTGACACTAAATACTGATTGCCATATTGCTCCATATACAGTTATTTCTGTCCTTTTTCAAAACAGATCATGCCAATTTATATCAGGCTCCGAAATTTTGCTGTCAAATGTTCGGTAAACTATCAAGTGCAGTCTTTATTTCAATGACAGAATGAACACTCGTGTCGCTTTTTCTACATAGATATTCTTGAAATAACATTTGATCAATACTGTGGTAACAGCATTAAGAAGTAGCGCCTCTTTTAAATTTTCGACGAGCTACGTATGGAACAATAGGTAATAGACTAGTGGCCTATCGCCAGCTTTCCATGGGAATCCTGATGCGCTACGTTTTGTTTAGAACATAATTGCATCTTGGAGTATATATGCGTAATCCTATTAGGAAAGTTTGAATCGGGTACTATTTTAGTCTATTCGTTTTTAACAATCTCAGTGTATTAAGGTAGTAGAGAAAGAATAGAAAAACATTACATCAATCAAAGCTTTGTTGATTGAACTTGGAAAAAAGATGTACTGAAAAATAGTCGAAAGAAATTTATCTGTGAAAACGGCAAAAATGGGATACGCAGCTCAAATGATCTACCGTGAAAGATACCTATGACGTGTCTGTGGATGCCGACGCGACCTTTAGCGATAAGAGCTGCAGTGATATGCCTTTAGAAGTAAGACAATCGATTCAGACAAGCCTACACCGAATAAAAATAGTAAAACAATTTACTCCCTAAAAAAAGGTGCAAGAGTGTTACGTTCTTTTCTCTCTGTTTTTTGACACAAGTATAAACAAAGTTAAAATGAAAAAACTACCTTGGTAATGGTCACTTGATTCTGTATAGATTTTGTTGTAAAACTATTTCATTTGTAGTCCTTCTTTTGTGATAGTTAGAGCTAAAGCTATGCACACAAATTTAAGGTTCTGTGACCTAACGGTGTTAATGATAGAAAAAAGTTTCTAGAAGCTCAAAATTTCAACCAAACAATTTCGTTTTTTATAGAATAGATGGAGTAGGATAAGTTGCGTTGAACGGTATTTGATTGAACTGTCCAGCGGTCTCAATTCTTGAAATAATAAAAAATATGTCAAAATTACAACTTAATTATGCATCTGTGGAAGCCTCCGCATCGTTTGAGTTTGACTGTGGTGAAGGGTCTATTTGTTTTTGAAGAAGACTGCAGAGTTTTATTGCGTCATCCCATCCACCTGGCACATTGACACTTGTTTCATCGTCTTGTATTGCTATCCATGACAAACCCACGACGCAAACCAACGCAAATGTGATCAGAAAAACGAAGGTTAATAATGTTACAGTTAATTGAAAGTGATATAGGAGGGCAATGCCTGGAATAATCAGGAACGGTACTAAAATGTAAATAAATGTTACTATTACAGTCATATGCGGATGTTTGTACTGAGATAGATTGAAAAAACCGCAGCGGCAACGTATACGACGACCACAACAAGGGGTTGTAGCAGTGATTCGATTGATGCCAACAGTCTTAGCCAAAATACGACCTATACCGATTGATACACCTAAGCGCTTGTTAAGTGCACTAAGGTATATACGTATTAGACATTCAGTAATGCTCCCCAAAGCAGTCAAAAATCCTGCAGTAACGCCAATTTGTGTCGTCAGATCCGCTGTTGTCATGTCGCGCGCGATCCAGCGGAAGCATGCTCCGCTGGCAGAATCGACTGAAAAGTTGAGAATTTGACCAGTATTGCACTCAAAGTATGTATGATTGTCACCAGAGTAGCATTCCATTGGACCATATGTAGGACATGGACCATCTCGATAAACAGTAGTAGTGGCTAGGACAAGATTACCGAAAGCAGCAATAAGAGCAGCCGAGATAATAATTGTAGTTAAGATTGTTAAAAACGCTTTATTTATTCGTTTATTGAAAGAAAGGAACCTCCCATACATGTTCAATGCTGGCCGTTCATATTCTGAGTTCGACCGAGGATATTGAAGTTTTATTCCTTTACTTGTTAATGGCGATATGATATTGTTCAATGGTCCAAGGTGCTCGCTAAACTTGTTCCTGATATCTCGAACAAATTCTTTGATGCCATTTATTTGTGGCAATTCTGATTTGATCAACTCTTTAAGTTCGCGGGTAAAGTCCTCCTCGATGCGTCGGAGAGCCTGTGTGATTTTTGTTTTCGCTGAAATTGTTGAATCGGATAATTGACAAAGTTCGTTGTTAAAGCTTTTCTCAATACTCGTATTCTGAACGGACTGTGACATGTCACGATTCGCTGAGAGTATTAAACTGGTTAATTTTCGAAGTTCCTCACTAATGTTGTTGTCGGCTTTCTTGAAAGCGTTTTCAATGACATCGCGTTGTGATTGTGTTTCCTTGGCCAATTGGATAATTATTTTAGTAACATTGTTCCTGAAAGCGTGGATATGGTTCTTCCTTTCATCTTCCTTTGGTACGGGTGAATTGATCAATTCTTTGAGTTGGATAGCCAATGTGTTCTTGATAATCTGAAGAAGGGGTGCGATTTCCTTTATTGATGTTAGTGACGGACTATCTAGTTGCGCAAGTATCGTGCTAGACTTCGTTTCGATCTCTTTGAGCAACTGTATGATTTCATTTATTGGGTAGAATATCAACTTGGTCAATAGTGTAAATTCGGCTTCAATGTTGTTCTGGATCTCCTGAAGTGACCATATGATTTTATTTATTGGTGATAGTATTTCTTTGGCCAATTGTGTAAGTTCGCCCCTAACTTTGTCCTCAATCTTTCTGAGAGTCTGTGCTGTCGTTCCTGCTGGCAATTTTGTGTTGGTTAATGGCTGAAGTCTTTCATGAAAGTCCTTATCGATCTCCTTGAGAGACTCACTGATATGCGTTTTTGGTAAGAGTGTTGAACTGCCTAATTTTATTAGCTTGACAATAATGTTATTCTCTTTACTCTCGAAGAGCTGTGGGATGTTATCTTTCTCTAATAGTATTGAACTAGTCAAATGTTCAAGTGTAGGGATAATCTTATCCTTGATATCATTGAGAAACTTCATAATATCCACTATTAGAGGCACTGTTGAATTGGCCAATTTCCCAAGTTTAGCAACAAAGTAGAGCTTGATATTCTCGGAAAACTGTCTACCATTCTCTTCTGGTGGTTGGTTACCGCCAGGTGCTTCACCAGTACCCAGTGCGCAGTGAGACAAAATCCCACTAAAAAATGTTACGGGTTTTATTATGTCAGCACGCGAGAAATTAAATGTTGAATTTTTGCGAATAACAGTATGATGTATATCAATAATACAACGCTGAATGTTGAACAGCTTAGCAACAGCACTGAAGAATACTTTATCACAATAACACAGTAAAATAACCAAAATGAAAAATGTAATTAAAATGATACCAAGACTAATTAAAACACTACAATAAATCCAATTCCAATAACCCCAAGGCATTTTAAGCGCTGGAAAAATAATCTAGAGAATAGATTGAAAAATAGTATTTTTGACCTACGTGTGTTGAATGAAACTATTGCCAAGCAATATGTTTGAATGAGGTATAATCGCTTTTCATAAATTGGAAATTCTAGGGAATCAAATGGGACATGGTGATTGCAGAATTCTCATTTGAATTTGATGTATCAATCTTTCTGGTATGGATAATTGACTTCAATGTAACAAAAAGCCGCAGAATAATAAATGGGCAAAAACATTTTTGATAGGATATTAAACAAAGAAAGTTTATGAAGGTGCAACGTATCATAAACCCTTTTTTTCCGTATATGACGAAGATAATAAACGGTTTTTAGGTTTCTGATTTGGAAAAAAAGCTCTGTGTCACGTTGCACTTTCATAAGTCCTTTTATTACAGTGTTGCATGCACTGAAAAACAAGGTGCATTACCAAAATTTTTAGGTTATGTGCAACTTAACCAAATATTTTATGTTGGTATCTTACCAGTTTGCACTGGTCATGCAGCAGATCCCATTAATTGGGTAGTAGTTTAAACTGGGTGACCAAATTTAAATAGACTCAGATAATTGAATACTAATTGCAACTGATAAGTTGTTTGGAGTTAATTATGTAATCGCTGAAATTCGGTAACAATTTGACTGGCTTCTCATCTAACTGATACTCGAGAGGACTCAACATCCACTTAGAATTAGTAGATATCACATAGGGGAATTTTTCAAAAAGATTCCATTTTGCTAGTTTACAAAGGATTCTTTGTGAGGATCTGTAGAAAGCTCTTTTTTGATTTCTACTGAATAGAATGCATTTCAATTCATGAAGGGTGCGGGTTGTCGATAAGCGATGAAGTTAGCCCCCTGAAAAAATTCAACGTCATCTAGACGAAACTATCATATTGAATGCCAGCAAGTGTTCTTCGAAAGAATTTCTCAAATGGACTTTGTTTTGCTATGACAAGATCCAGTAAAGTATTAAATGAGCATCTTTGTTTAGAATGATCTAGATGTTTTATGATAATCGTCTATTTTCATCTGCTCAACCTATGGGCTAGCTGACTCGCGTTCGTATGATTGGATAGCAATTTTTAACGGTTATAAAATGGCATAAAAACATTAGCGAATAAAAATAAGTAACATGATTTCATACGGTGAATATCGGGTGACATAGTTTTGGAATGTTTGAAATATCGATAATGCCTGCCGAAAATATGGGAAAAACGGCGGTATTATGTCCAAATCTCGAAAGAATGAGTGATTGATACCGAAAGTTTCGGAAAATTAAAATATCGAGGAACGAAGTGTTGAATAACTGGCCGTTCATGGTAGATATGGTCATAATTATAAGATGATATGTGAATAAGCGTGTGGATGTGAACAGAGGCGTAACGCTCTCACTCAATAGTTTAAAATCTCGAAGCGGGGGAACGTAACGTCTTCGTTCGTATAGATACATTACTAAAATACACCTGAAAACAGGTTTTTTCGATCTTATTGAACATATGTAACAAAATTTGGAAAAGCAGGGTGGTTGTCCCCTGCCGCCTTATTTACATCCCTGGATGTGGATGTCAGTGCGAATGTTGATCCTCTTCTCATACCCACACACCCTGAATACTTTGCTTACGATTTCTCAGGCGTCTAACATTTATTGACTTGAAAAACTATACATACATTTGCAGCTCTTGAAAGATGCTATCAGTGAAGAAGGTGGCGAATAGTACCGATGTTTCAAATAATGCACGCTCGACGGTCAATGAAATGGCTAATAAAATACACGAATAAATTTTTATAATTGACTCGTTTTAATAGGGTTTGATGTAGTGTGGAATGCTGTATCTAGCAAGAAGAAGTTGAACTGATAGTATTATTCTATTATCAAGTTATTATTAAGATATATGATGATGTGCACATCAACTTTCGAGATTAACAACCCAAAACAGTATTTCGGATGCTTATCACAGTGGACATCATCAAATCGACTTGTAATCACCATCAAACGATTCACGGTAAAATTCTGAATCGAATGATATTTCACTTTTAGGAATCTAGGATATGGGTCGATTTGGTATCTTATCCACTTCTCTCCCTTCTGTAACTATTGAACTTGAAGCATAAGAAATCTGGAAACTTGCTCGATGTGTAACATATAAAATCATTTATATGGCGCGTTTTTGCTTTCTCTCATTAGTGTTTTAGATGTCAATTGAAATTGATTGATAAAAAGGTGTACATGTAATTCGTTGCCATTGACAACAGATAAAATTTCTTTCATTTTACTAAAATTTTCCTTAACAATAGTATTTGCTTACCTTGTCTGAATGAAAAGAGACTTTGAATGAGTTTCTAGTACTAACTAAAAAATCAACTCATTTCATTGAACCGAGGGGAAAGTATTTCATTGTTTTCATCGCAGTGTTAGAGGGATGCTTAAGGACTGATGATTAATAATTCCTCCAGAATTCCTCTACAGTTTCATCAATACTAAAATTTCAAAAAAAAAAAGATATCCATGATATTTTTATTTTCTCTAACACTCATTTTCATTAAGAACTTCGTAAATATGGATATGTCGAGAGGAAAACTATTCCAGAAAAAGCGTCACATTGACTTACGTGAATGGGGGAACTATGAAAGAATCAATGATCCATTTCCATTTCCCTAACGAGTTGTCACGGTGATGCTGATAGTTCCTTGACAGATCAAGAATTTCTATTTCACAGTTCTTGGACGTTGCTGGTTAGATTATTAAAGAAACGTTCTATGTGCTTGTCTATAAATTGTGATGGATATTCATTCAATAGAAGAATAATTCTAATTTTTTCAAGTTCATATCGGAGATCATTTCGATGGAAGCATATACGAGTGATTCGTAGAGCAGCTGCATATGGTATGTTGCTAATGATGCGAGGAGGGTATAATGGATGAAATGGGAGAGCAAACTGTTATGCTGCCAATTTGCGGAAGACATTTATTCGAAAGCTAGGAATATCTATCATTACTCTCACGTCTAAGTACTCAATCATCTTTCATCTTTGCCATACAATGCTCATGTTAGGGTCCTTCTTGGTTAGTTTTGTTAAAACTCTCTCTGTGTGTTTCGATGGTAGCTTGATGATTAGAAAAATATCACCCCGAAAGCAGGCATATAACATCCTTAGCCGGCGTTGCTGTTCTACGAAGTGGCTTTCTCCTTTTTATACATAAATATCCGCAAGTACTTGAGTATATGCTTATCATATCGCGGCTCGTACAACTTGCTTGTAAAATTTTGGTTGTAAACCTGGAGGTTGAAGAAAAAAAATTGAGTTGTCTAGAGCATGCAGAAAAAGCGCTTTTATTGTGTTAATGGATAGACCACGAACTTGTTTTTTATATCAAAATCTACCTAGAAATTCGTATACAGTCAGCACTGACTCTTTCTGAGGAATCATTGTATAAAGGTCGGTAAGGTCAGATGCTTACATATTCATGTATGATGTTGTTTTAAAATCCGTTACATGTAAGAAAAACATCGAGTTGGAGAATGTGAGTAAGGAGTATGCTTGTCAAATAGATGGCGAATATTTTGATTTAAAAAAGTAGGCAGATCTTGTAATGATGACTTCATCACAGTAAATATAGGTCTGAGTGGTTCTCCAATTGTATGATTCTTCGGATTGTAATATAGATGAGGTAATTTCGAGCCGGTGAACGAGTGCCTTAATTTTTCTATCATAGATTGAGGCATTTGCTTGCTTGAAACGAAGTTACGTAAAAATTTGTCTGTATTTACTATCATGTCTTTCACTAGTGATGTGCCTATTGCCATATAATCACTATTTTTTCCTTATATATTTCTCACTGTTGTATATGGATTCCCATTTGTCTGCATGAAAAAATTGAGATCTGCCGGTTTCTCTGAAGATGACTTTCTATTGTTCTTGAAATTTTCGAAAACATCTGATAAGTGCCCACGTGAAAATCTATCGGGTCTAAACGCGTTTCAAGACGTGTTGTGGATGTGTTTGAAAGAATGTACGAAAACAAAAGAAATATCTTGTTCTCGCAGATTCGTGTTGCGACAACATCACAACCACATGACGGTCAGCTCTATCCTAGAGGCACAGTACTGAACAAGTAACTTATTGACTTACAATATATTTGAAAAGTGCGATGATGAAAATTAGACCACGACAACTTATAATCGATGAACAAGTAACTTACGACTAAACCATATCTGCTCATTAGAATGTATTCTTGATTACGATATCTTTTCATTTCTAATTAAGAAAATTGATTTCCAGGTGAAACACAATAGGTTATGAAATTATATACAAGGGTCATTTTATAATGACATTTTTGTTTCTAAAAATTGAACTATACATGATGAACGACATCGAAATAATACGACATGTTGTATTCGAATTTATGCACCTTTTCATTTATTTTTTTCTACATAACTGATCAAAAATTAAACGAAACAGATTTTGAATAAACAGTTTTGACTTTCTCGAACATGAAACTACCCAGGTTGATCAAAACGGACTCGTTTACGGTCTGTTTGTCGACGGTAAACGATGTCAAAACGGTATCTTTACGGCAGTAAATAGGCCGTATTCGCCGGTAATGCCTGGCGCAGCAATACGGTACCGTAAACGGGACTGAATTTTCATGATTTACGGCTGTTTGCGCTCCGTACTCTCATGATAATACGGTTCGTATTACTGCGCCAGATATTACGGCAAAATTTCCCCCGTAAAATAGTCGTAAAGTAACCGTCAATGGCCGTATACGGACCGTACTGTTCGACCTGGGTAGCACAAGATTTAAAAATAAATTTCTCTATACTTAAGTAATAAAATCTGCAAGGTCAAAGAAATCCAAAAAGTTATCTAAAGAAATACTATTTTATTACTACATATTTATCTATAAAATGAGACGAAAAGCTAGACAGATGCCTTCTATCTTCAAAACGATTATCATAAATTTTAGAATTCAACTATTTGAAGAATTTTACAAAAACCATAAAAAGGCGAACCACATTTTAATTGTAAAACAATAAAACGATGAAGACGTATCAAGAAGCAATAGACTGGTAGCAAATAATCTAATCTTTGTTGCCAATTCGACGTCCGATATAACAATCAATAGCATCAAACAATGCATATAAATGCATCTTGTTTGACATACTCGTATAAGATAAAAATATGATATGTAGAAATTTGGGTGTGTGGGGTGGGTGCGGGTGTAGGTTTTTGTGGCTCTATGGCTTCCATTCATACACATTCATACAGACACAGCACGCGCACACCCTCAAGATATCTTCGTTGATAACCGATGAAGTGTTGGGAATTTATTTTTTTTACTACTGGCATAGAGTGTAATAAAATGCACTATTCAAAAATTGGGTTGGTTATCATTTACCACAAATAGAAATCCACAGACACATCTATACATAATATCCACACTTGTGGTGAGTAAAGCAAATATGACCCATTCTGGTGACCAAATAGGGATTTTTGATTTATGGATTTTTCAATTTAGGGATTTTTTTTATACAATATCTTGTTCAAGTCACAACCAAACAAGGTCCCAGTTAGAGGTTCATCAGTACCAGTATACTGGGTACTGGTAACACTGGTGACCAGAATCACCTCTCCGAGTTTCTGATAAGAAGATTACGTTTCGAAATGATTCTAATGAATATTGAATATGTATGATTCTGGTAACCACAATCAGCTCTAAGAGTTTCTGATAAGCGAAATTACTTTTGGAAATGATTCTGGTAACCAGAATCTGCACTAAAAATTTCTGACAAGCGAAATTACTTTTCGAAATGATTCTAATAGATATCGAATATGTATGATTCTGGTTACTAGAATCACCTTTCGAAACGTGATTCTATTTATCAGAAACTCTTAGAGCTGATTGTGGTTACCAGAATCATACATATTCAATATTCATTAGAATCATTTCGAAACGTAATTCTTCTTTTCAGAAACTCGGAGAGATGATTCTGGTCACCAGTGTTACCAGTACCCAGTATACTGGTACTGATGAACCCCTAACTGGGACCTTGTTCGGTTGTGACTTGAACAAGATATTGTATAAAAAAAATCCCTAAATTGAAAAATCCCTAAATCAAAAATCCCTATTTGGTCACCAGAATGGGTCATATTTTGTTTTATTCACCACAAGTGTGGATATGATGTATAGACGTGTCTGTGGATTTCTATTTGTGGTAAATGATAGTCATTCGTTCGACGTAAAGAAAATATCATCAACATATCTAAAGTGAGACATTATATGCATAGAATATTATTTTATGAACCATGTTAAATACCGCCCGTAGATTTCATTGGATACTTTTAGTCTGTGTACAAGTTGTTTCTCCCATTTCCACATGAAAATATTAGCTAGTGCTAAAGTAAATGCTCAGCCCATCGCACCACCAATGACTTGTCGATAGAATTTCTTCTCATAAACGAAAACGTTTTCTTTAATGACGATAAGAGCTAACTTTCGAATTATATCAAATGGAATATTTTGGAGCTTTTGATATTCTAATTGAAGGAGAAATTCAATTAGAATATCAAGTGATTCTTCTTGTGGTAACATCGTATATAAATCTGTAATATCAAACGTGCACAAATAAGTTTTAGGTTTGAGATACCCATTTGTTGTGTATGCTTCTAAACGATGAATCGAATCAACTCCATCAATAAATGTGGTTGAACGCGCATGTTTATCAAATATCGGTCGTATTAATTTATCCAAAAACTTTGAGATTCCTGTCGTTGGCATATTCATTGATGATACAATAGGCCTCAATGGTATTCCTGTCTAGTAAAATGCGTGTAAGAGAGATAAGTAAGAAAAATTAGAAATGAATTACCTTGTGAGGTTTTGGAATGAAATATAAATAAGCTAACTGAACTGTGTCTCGCTTCGGCATCATTTTATCTAGTTGCCATGACATTCAGTAAAAGAATAACTTTATCAAATACACTCCATAACTGATTAGAATCTAATTCAATATAAGCGCTAGTTTTTTGTCGATAAGCTTCTGCTTTCTTTTCATAATCAACGGAATTTCCAATATGAAAAATTCCATTTTTATCTGTCTCGCAAAGAATATAGTTTCCTTTCTTTAGTCTATGTTGAATCTACTTCATTAGTTTAAATTCTTTTCGTGCTCGATATATGTTTAGATATGATAATGGAGTTCCATATTGTTGACATAGACTTGTTTCCAATTGTTGAGAAAATTCTCTGATAATTGTTGCTGTACATGTTTTTCTTGATGTTTATAAGAATGAAGAGAATTTTAATTTGATCTGATATAGTTAGGTCCGTGAAATAGAAAACATTTCAGAACATGAATAGATAAGAATAAATTAGCAATTGAGATAATACTATAAAAGAAAGGTATCTGTGTACCACTTTTGGAAAGATAATCTAATTGGAGTCGATTCAATGATATTTTACGAGCGTCGACAATGACTTGTGGACGCTTGTGGATAAACATCGAATTCAAATATATATTGATTTCTGTTTGATACAAATCTTTATAATGTTGAAATTCTAGTTCATATTTTTTCAGCTGATCATTAAATTCTCGACGTTTCAATTCTTGCATAATTTTATTAGCTTCATTTCCAAATAAATTTTGATATGTAACTATTGGAATGTCATCAAATGTTTTTGGTAACGAATGACATGAGATTCGTTGTTCGAATATAGTCAAATCTTCGAAAATCTTT
>CAJNYU010001373.1:0-58502 GCA_905331475.1 Rotaria socialis | reverse complement strand
ATGCACATCCCGGTATTTTGAAGAAGAAAGATGACGGATCCTGCACAATCTATAGAGGAATTTTGACTCTTATGAACAAATATTAGCCTAGAATACTAGGTTCTCCTCTCATTTAGTAGTTACTGTTAAAGTCACGTATTTTCCTCGTAGCAATGATGTGTGTCCCCATGCAAACAATTTATTAAATTTTAAACTAAATTAACTTTTCACGAAGTTAAATTAAAATTAAAGAAACTGTAAATTGGCACCCCTAATTAATAAAGAAGAGTCATCACATTGCATGATCTTTTATAGTCATTCGATAATTTCTTTTAAAGCCATGATTAATGTTCACTATACAGAACTTCACTTTGATAAAGATTGCTTTGTCAAGCCATGAGATATTCAGGACAAGGAGGTGTGCGTTATAGGAGTTTTTACTGTATTTACATTTATAGTACTCATAGGCCTATCATCTTGTTGCGACAGAAAAGAACAATAAGAAGCGAATTGATGTCCACAACAACACATGAAGCAAGCGAATGATGGTGAAAAACTCATCAATATTAAGTATTTTTCTTTTAACTTCAATTTTTTAGAAAAAAAGAGGAAAAGAGGAGGAGTGAGATGCCAGCAATAAATTCATCTCAGGTGATGCAAGAAACATGAAGTTGCTTATTGGGAAAAAGTGACATCCGAGATATTCCGAGAAGAAACTGTAAAGATATGAGTACGTAATCTGGAAACATTTTTCTTATCTTCCATTATGATTTCATCAAGAATCACATGCAAAAGTGATATAGTTTAATAAGCTACAATCATTTGAAGAAGATCTCATTGATTTGCATTGAGCAATGCTTCTGTTGTATTCTGAATGATAGTTATAATACATTGCATCTTTTCGATGAATCAGCATATTGCATTATTAAAAACGACTTCCTAAAGACAGCGCCAGCAAGCGAATTCGATAAAAGATGTAAGAAATGAAGAAGAAAATTGCACAGGCCGGGAATCGAACCCAAACTCCATTCAGGTATTGAGACAATTCGTCTCAGAGTGTGAATGAAGAATGCAATTCGTTTGATGATCTCACCTTTGAATTACCTTACGGATCACTCGGTTGGAAGCCGAGAATTCTACCATTGAAACACCAGTGCTTGCAAATAATTTCCTGTGAGCATATCTCTACCACCTCGTTAAAATTTTCACTGAGGAATATGAATTCAACTCAAAAAGGTTTCATCATCTAGAGTATGTATTAAAAACAATGTTGATTCAATATCTTTATCTTGAATGATGTAATTAGCTTCTCCTTGCTTACAGGAGAAAAATTGACATCGCAGATATTCAGATGGGAAAGAATACAGAGACAACCAAGTCACTTCGAAAACAACTTCGTTATCTGCCATCTTCCTTTGATTACAAAAAGCATAAAAATTCTCTTGTCACATTGTTACATAACGCTATTTGGAGAATATTTCATCAATTTGCATCGATAAATGTTATTGTTTCCTCACTTCCACAGATAAAAATAGCATACTATTTATCATGGATGAATAACTATATACCGCTGCTAAAAAAATAGTTACTAAAGGCACAACCACAAGTTATTTCGAAAAAAAGAGTTAAGAAATGAAAAAATACACCGGCCGGGAATCGAACCCAAAGACTATTCAAATATTTATATTCTGTGGTGGCAATTGCGCTTCAATAATTCAATTCCATTGATGATCTGATGATTGAATTCCATTACGGGTCGCTCGCGTGTCGTGCGAACATTCTACCATTGAAACACCAGTGCTTTCTATTAGACTAATGTGAGAAAATCTTTAGCATCTCGTGAGAATTTTGCATTAGCTATATAGATTCAACTGAAAAAAGATGTCAAGATTTTGAGCATATATTTAAATCAATATTGATCCAATAACTTCATACCAGATGATCCAATAAACTTCATAGGGCTTGGAGAAACGAAAATGACATCACATATCTTCAGAAAGGAAAAGCTAAAGATAAGAATACATTACCTGAAAATATTTTTCTTATTTCCCATTATGATTTCATCGAGGACCACACGAAAGAAATGAAGGAGCTTAACCGCCTATAAATATTTGAAAGAAGTTTCATTCATTTAGTTTCAGCAATATTATTATTGCCTTAGTCCGAATGTTAAATACACCATACTACTTATCATCGATGAATAACTATACCGTTGTTGAAAAAGAGTTACTAGTGGCAAAACCAGAAGCTATTTCGAGAAAAAAAAGATTTTACAAATGAAAAAGAAACTGCACAGGCCGGGAATCGAACCCAAACTCCATTCAGGTATTGAGACAATTCGTCTCAGAGTGTGAATGAAGAATACAATTCGTTTGATGATCTCACCTTTGAATTACCTTACGGATCACTCGGTTGGAAGCCGAGAATTCTACCATTGAAACACCAGTGCTTGCAAATGATTTCCTGTGAGCATATCTCTACCACCTCGTTAAAAGTTGCACTTAGGAATAGCTAACTTTCTAAGTAAATCACTCCATGGTATAGTTGTACTGCCGATCTTTCATACAATCCTACGTTTTTACGTTCATACTTCTCAGAGGTAAGAAATAGGCATTATAGATATCCAGAAGGGAGATAACCACATCACTTCTCACAAGACTTTTACTTTCCTTCATTTTAGCTATTTTACAAAAAGTATAAAAATTCTGATACAATTTCACTATATAACGGTATTTGGAGAAGATTTTATGGATTTGCATTGAGCAATATTATTGTTTTCCCAGTCCCACCGATAAAAACAGCATACTATTTATCATCGACGAATAACTATACCGCTGTTAAAAAAGAGTTACTAAAGACAGCACCAGCACGCTAGTTCGAAAAAATAGTTAAGAAATGAAACGAAAAATACACTGGCCGGGAATCGAACCCAACCACTATTCAAGTATTAATATCGTTTGGATACCGTTGTACTTCAAGAATTTAATTCGTTTGATGATCTCACCGTTGAACCTCTGTACAGGTCGCTCGGTTGGTGGCCGAGAATTCTACCATTGAAACACCAGTGCTTTCTAATGGCTTATTGTGCACATTTCTCTAGGACCTGAATAAAAGTTTGATTTAGCTATATAAATTGAACTGAGAAAAGATTCACAGTTTATATTCAAATCAATCTTTACCAATAAATCTGGTATCCCGCCAAACATTTTAAGGAAAAGAGGAGTCTTTTTTCAGCCTTCGATCCTACAAGAAATATTCGTGCTGAAGCAAAAATGACATGCAGTCGACAGCCTATCGGTTTTATTTAATGTTTACTTAGAAAGATGCATTTTGAACAGACTTTAACGTCATAAAATTTCAGTTTGTGATTCTTGATCATCGAATAGCAAAGGTTTATGAGGATCAATTAGTTGAATAGTATGTGTAGACGAAGTAGAAGATGTTGTTACCGATATTGAAAAGGTAAGTTTTGAATTATTCTTCAGAGCATTTAAATTATTTTTGAGTTTTTCATTTTGCATGTGCTGTTCAACAGCTTTCCAGCCTTTGCTAGAACAGTCTAGATCACTAGTACGGCATATTATACGAATAAATGTTGTTTCCGATGAGCCTTGCTTCAGCCACGTTTTTACTGAATTTCCATTACTATCCAATTTATTGAATAATGATTGATTGAATTTCGCTTTATAGTCAGGCATTTAATAAATATAGGTGAAAGTGACGCAAATGTTACAATACGATTATATATATGAGTGAATTGCAACTTTTTGGTACGTTTTGCGTTTTAGCTGTATTTCTCTAATAACTTTTCCCCCTCTCAACCGATTTGAATAATCTTTTTCAAAAGTTATTGGCCTTAGTATGTCCCACTAGCACACAAAATTTCACCTCTGTAGCTCATACAGTCGCTGAGTTATACGGGAAACGTGACAACAAAATGTTAGTTTTCGCTGACACGTGCGAAGAAAAATGAATTTTTGAACGACAGAACAGCAAGAGAAAAAATATTTGAACAGGCCCTTTTGTACAGCGTTCAATGCTCTATCGAAGTATATTATGGATTTACATTTTGTACTTCATTCTCTTGTTCGTCCAACGTTCACATTATTTGACAGACGCTTTGAATTTTTGTGTAGAATGACACAAACGTGATTACAGTTCGACCAGTGATAAAGCTGACGAAGTAGAAATTATACGAAAGGAAAGACAACTCTTTGAATAACAAAACAGTAAGAAAAAACTCTCTATTGTCAGCTTTGTTTATCGATAAAAATAAGAAGACTTTCTGAAAAAACCTCGTTATACTCACTTTGTAGAATGACAATTTGAAAATTGGACGATCTATAACTCCTCAACGATTCCTTCGATTAAGCTAAAATTTTTACTCAATGTATAAAGTAATGATTTCTATCAACGATAAAAATTTCAGTTCTCAGTCATCTTCCATTCAGAAGAAATTTACATTATACTGACTAATGTAGAATGACAATTTTTACAAAAGTATGTAGAATGACAATTTCACGACTCTATATCTCCTCAACGATTAGTGCGATTAAGCTAAAATTTTTACTCAATATATAAAGTGGCAATGTCTATCAGTAATAAAAATCTCAGTCCTCAATCATCTTCTGTTCTGGAGAAATTTACATTATACTGAAAAAAGTGTGTAGAATGACGACTTCACTGCGCTATAACTCATTAACGATTCATGCGATTTAGCTTAAATTTTTCCTCAAGATATAAAGTGACAAGGTCTATCAACGATAAAAATTTCAGCCCTGAATCTTCTGCCATTCGGGAGAAATTTACATTATACTGAGAAATGTAGAACGACAATTTTTAGAAAAGTGTGTAGAATGACAATTTTTCGCGAATACTTTCAGTAGGGCTCATTCAAAAATATTTGTTTCGACGTAGTTACGTGGGAAGCGATCATAGAGTATCACTTGGGTAAAAAATGATGACCGCAAAAGCGAAAATGTTCAAGATGTTGACGGTTTTTCTCGAAAAAATTTATTCTGCATAAACATAAAAAAGCGCACTGTTCTCTAGTTTCCACTTTTATTCGAAAATTCGTCCCTAGCACGAATAAGGACATGATCCCAGATAGAATCGTCAAGGTGGTTCTCCAGAAAAATGAAAAATTGTTTTTTTCGAAATTGCCGTACTCCCCTCCAGGGTTTCAGGTGGATGAAAAACAAAATTCATTTTTCGGGACAACTACATCGACCATTCCATCTATGATCATATACTGATTTCTGCTATGTATAAATTTTGAACTTTCAAAGTGTGGCTGTTTTGGCATGGAATCACCCACAAGTAGAAAAAGCCATACATTTATAAAAGGGCCATGACTTCGTTAATAATCGATCAAGTGTCAGGAAATTTTTTTTGTATACTACTGGCATAGATTGTAATAAAATGCACTACTCAAAAATTGTATACGTTCACTTTCATCTGTTCGCGTGAATTGTACCAAAAAGTTGCAATTCACTCATATATATGTGTAATATATACGTACTAATTATTAGGTTATGATATCGAATTAGGTTATGGAATCGTTTATGTTGTTATAGTAATACCATCATTACTATGAATTTCTTTGAATTTAGAATTAAAATCTCAAATGATGTAAACTTGCTGATGATGACCGTTACATATAATTCATTTTGAACATCAGTTTAGAATTAAAACAAGGTCGAAAATTCCGAGATTTCGTAAAAACTAAAATATAAAAAACTGCCGATTTAATTCCATCAAAATCATTATCATAATTAAAAAATGATTATTTTAACGAACTCGCTTCATACGTTTATTGTTAGTTCGTATGTTTAATTGCTTATTTATACTCTTGCCAAGCCAAAAGTGTACTAAATTGGCCCTTGGATAATCATCGATCCATGCATAACACTCAATTTCGTATGCAAGATCTCTTTCTATTCTTGGAGTCTGTTGGATTATTTTAATCGCGAAACCATATGCGTCAGAGTTTTGAAATGTGACATGTGATAAATGTTCAATCTGTTCTAATAATATTTTTGCATCATCCACATAAGTAATATCAGTTTGAAGATATTTGATACGACGAGGCAATTTTAAACAGATAGCATTGAAAGTTATCAATTTCATTCTTTCAGAATTATGACAACTTATTTTACATGAAATAAGATCCCGTGCGTGTTTAAATAGAGTATCGACTTCATTATCCAAACTTACAACAAACTGGCATTCTTGCTTGAAATCTAAATGTATTGTTTGAAGGCTTGATAGATTAAGAATTGTTGAAAGATATTCAGCTAAGTTAGCGGGCCAGTTTTTTTCGATTTCTAAAGTAAGTTCTACCACGCTTTGAAACCAATAATTCATTCTCGGGGAAATCTAAAAAGTAAGAAAACTATTTGAATTTGCTTTAAAAACAATTGTTACAGTCTATATTAAGAAAATTCAAATTGTTTTCTTAGAATAATACTCGATTGCACCTCATCAAATAAGTTGAGAATGGAATGCAATTATCCACCATAAAATTGAAAGTATAGACGCAGAACTTAACCTCAGACACTGCATAATAGAGAAATCGAAGTGATGATTCACATTCGTAGACTCCTAGAATCTCCTACAACTCATATTTTACTATTGTATATGATGTTATCGATTGCGGCAAATTATAATTTCCACAAAAGTTTCCGTTCTACTAAACTGTGCAACTGACAACTATTACAATCTTTCAAAAATAATAAATAATTTATCGATTTTCTTTTGGATAAAATAGCGAGATTTGAAAATGTTATATAATATTTACCTGATGTTGAATCCTTTCATTCACTGTTTTACTTAAATCTAAAGATAATGCGTGCGTCTCTACGATGATTGTTGAGTTATCATCGGTGGTATTCAATATCGAATGTAAGATTTCACTGTATCGGTTAGGATATTGAAATATATCAAGAGATATTGGTATAGAATAAAGATAAAAATATTGACGATATTTGCCGGAAATATGATCACATTTAACACACCAATGCTTAGTTTCAAGCCAAAATGATGTACGAAATGTCGCTATCAATGATTCTACACTAGTACAATCTACGTTATCAACCACATATCGAGTGAACCAGAACTCAAATCTGTTCAATAAAGTCAATTTAGTTTTGATAAAATTTTCCCAACGACAACCATCAAATAATGATGGATCAGTTAAAATATCTTGACCGATTAATCGAAGATGTGTTAATTTCGGTAAAAGTAAAAGAAGTGATTCAATATCATTCATTGTAATGTTTGTATAGGTTTCTAACGAGAGTGAAGTTAAACAAGTTGATTGTGTAATATTGGGCTGTACATCAATAAACTTATCAGATTCATATTTATTAGCCCCTTTCAAAGCTAACGTTCGTAGAGAACGTAGATGACTAAGAATGGAACAAACTGTACGCCAACGGCAATCACAAAAAACTGTTAGGTGTTCTATGTGGTATGAAATGGGCCATTGTATTTTATTGAAAATTTCTTCTGTTCCTTTATATTCAAACTTACGAAGATCATTATGAAACATAATAGATGATAGCAATGGTACCATTTTTTCTTCATCATAATAGCGAAATGCAATTGAGAACGTTTTAAGAGGGTATTGCATAATATGCTTTTGAAATTTGTCTAAATCTTGTTCTTTAATATCAATGAGAGTTAATGAACGTAGCCGAATAAATTTATGAATGCGAAATTAGAAACGGAATAAACGAATTTGACAACGTGTTCTTATTCCATCCGCAAGTGTGAGTGAAATAATATTTTTCGGATCAATAATGTGTGCCATGACAGGTAAATCAGATTTTGACATAAAACGGAAGTCGAGTTCATAACGATTGTAGATACTAGCGATAGAATGAAGTCGTTTACATACACAGCGAATTGAGTAGAGGATTGTATGTGCATCAAGTTGATCGAAAATTCGATGAACAAGTTCAACTGGTAAAATTTCAAAAGAAGATTTATTTTTAGTCGACATGAATTGTCATACTGAAAATGTGCGAATGTATTTTTTTTCTACCTTACCATACGATGATTATGCACGTGTGTTAAGTGTGTCGAATGCAAAAACAAGCAACTAATGCATTTATGTTTATTCATTTGAATACAGAGAAAGAAATATTTTCATATTTAATAAACTCACCTTTTCAATGCGTCAAAAGGAAAAAAAATCTAATAGCGGAACAAGTTAGAAATTTCGTTTCTCGGAAACATGCAATTTTATATTAATATAGTTGAGAAAAATTTAGGACTTTTGCTGATTGAGAGTGTGTGTACGTGTGTATGTGTAATGGGTGGGGCGCGGGATAAACTTATTCAAATAACATATTCTCACTTACCGAGTACACTTTTACAGTCCAGTCAGATACATACTCACACCATATTCAAACTGATCTTTTGGTATTGATTGATCCTGAAGTACATCGGCTTTCATTTTATGTTTTTGATGTAGAGTGTGGGTGCAACCCAAGGTTAACGGAAAGTCACACACGCGCCATCAAGTAGTTACAAGTATTTAGAAGATCTGTGAGCTCTCTATTTATTTATTTATTCAACAGTTTTCTCCAAATCTGCTGTTCCAAATCATTGAACACAGCAATACACACATTGATCGAAATGCCTGTTTCTAGTTGCTGTAACATCGAGTTGAGGGTTTCGATAGTGATTTGTGCGGCTTCCAACATCGGATAGCCGTAAAACCCGGTGGCAATAGCTGGAAAGACGACACTTCTGCAGCCATGGTCTATCGCCAGTTTGAATGCTGTCCTGTAGCAATCAGCAAGTAATTTGGGTTGTATTTGGCCTTGCTCATCAAGATAAGGGCCAACAGTGTGAATAATAAATTTATACTTCGGCATGAAGCCGGGTGTAATCACAGAATGGCCAACTGAACAGCGGACTCCTTGAGAGTCGACAGGTAGCTTGAAACAGAACTGCGCGAGTGCCGGACCTGCAACCTGGTGAATAAGATGATCAACGCCTCCGCCGCCCAGCAGACCTTCGTTGGCTGCGTTCACAATGCAGTCTGCATCAACTCCCAGTATGTTTCCAAAGTGAACCGATAGGCTGTGATGGAAGGACATTGGTTGAGCAATTTGAAGCGACAGCTGATTGGTGGACTTGAGATGATCGTCGTGATCTTTACGATCCAAGTGAGAAGATTGTTTGCTATGCGGATCGTTCATGTCACTGTTGTTTGCCCGATTTGATCCTGTAAGGCAATACCATGTTGTACTGTTAGTATCATCGCACTAACGTGGGAACGTTTTCAACTGTCGAATCACTTTTGTGTTAGGACTCTGTGAATAGGGTAGGCTCCAGTGAAGTATGAGAAATCCCAAAATGATAACTGCCCATAGGTCTTTTGTCTAGAGTTATAGGCATTTTATTGGAATTTCAGCCTATGACACAAAAATCGAATGACGGTATTGCGACCTGAGATTTTACCCACATAGAGATCTGTTGGGGAGTAGAATGCCTTAAAATTTTCAGCTCAAAAGAATGCTTCCTTCTCGAGATATTAAAGTCCCAAAAATCACTCATGCTCCACAAAAGATGCTAGAATTTTCTGTTTTTTTTTGGGACTTTAATATCTCGAGAAGGAAATGTTCTATTTAGCTGAAATTTTCAGGGCATTCTACTCACCAATAGATCTCTATGTGGGTAAAATCTCAGGTCGAAACACCGTCATTCGACTTTTGTGCCATAGGCTGAAATTCCAATAAAATGCCTATAACTCTAGACAAAAGACCTATGAGCAGCTATCCTTTTGGGATTTTTCATACGTCTATGGGGTTTACCTTATGCACAGAGCCCGAACTCAAAAGCGATTTGACAGTTGAAAACGTTCCGTCGTAAGAAGAAATAGCAATATCTTGTCGAAAACTTTCAGTCTGCATACGTGGACAAGGAGTTCACTTAACCAGGATGCATTAAGATTCCACTGAGAATCGTCCACTTAGCTAAAATTTTTGTCTTCCACATATTCCAGAGCATTATTAAACAGGCGTATTGGTCGTTCTCCTTCCAACCCCTCCACCTCAGAGCTCTAACGGGACAAAAATAAAATAAAAAATATAAACAAGTTTATTTCTCACTAAACGCATGATTAAACGAAGCCATAAAATTTGTTCAGATAGGTTTTAACTAAGTGGCTTAACGTCAAAATTGGAGGATATATGTAACAAAAAGTTCTCTATCGAATGAGCCTATTGAATAAAAAAAGTAGAGGGTCGCGTGCCCCCTTAAATGTTGTTGTTGCTGCGAACAATTTTCTTCGGCGGATGCCTATATAATCACTGAGGGACGAAACGAGAAGGGACGAAACGAGAAGGGACGAAACGAGAAGGGACGAAACGAGAAGGGACGAAACGAGAAGGGACGAATTCGGACAAATTTAAGACGGGACCGATTCGGATCAATTAGCACGATCCGAGTCGGGGGAAACCTCTTTCATCATATGGATAGTCACTTGTTTTCGTTATTCACGTTTGCTTTTGTTTTTTCCTCGAACGGTCCTTCTATGAGGCATATGAACATCAACTCTCTCAGGAAATTACGCACAAAAATAATCGTTAATGTTCGCTAAGGCATTTTCTTGCGTCTTGGTCATGAAAAATACCAAACAACTGAGTGTTGCTGGCGGCACAAAACCCGATATACTCTTTCATTCGAATGTTGATCGAACGGGAAAAAGCCATTGAAGTGTCGGCTAGCTCCTATCTTCGAAAAAATTGACTTTTTTTCTCATACAAACGGCGAGTGAGCGAAAACGTTGGTTGTTATTCTGTGCAAGAAGGCAATGAGTCATTTTCGATTTTTTTTAATTCAACGACGAATGCGTTTTGGTGCAAAGTGAACATACAGGGGTGACTATTTGCAGCATGAAAATAGGGTGTGGTTGTTGGCTTCTATCTTGGTATATCTGTAACTACATACCCACACCATGCACAGTGTTCAGTTTCACGTGATAGTAATCATAGATCGCTTAATGTTTATGTTCCAAAGTTATTCATCATCTATCAACATATTCTGTCTTAAAAAGTACATTTCTTACATGTCAACAACAAGTGCGTGCCATTCTGCCCAAAGTAAGAGTTGGGAGAACGAAAAAGCAAACTATTGGAGCATAATACTCATTATGTTACACCATGGGGTTTATTTTCATCGACACTACAATTTAATGTATGGTTAATAGAACAAAATGCGCAGGCGAACGTCAACATTTGAAGCTAAAACTAGATGCTACTGTATCTACTATGCATTTCTTTACAATGCATCGATTGTTTATCGTATTTCATTTCAATTTGATCGTTTGAGCTAAAATAAAATAATAGTCGTTTTTAAAAATATTTGTTGATAATACTACACCGAAAAAAAATGGTACCACACCGAACCCAAAACGGTTTGTTGGACTAAAAAAGGTGTTGTACATAGTGCGGAGCCTAAAAGGGTTTCGATTTCGCTTCAATTCTCTAAAACCTTTAAGGTGCGGTAGATAGAACTACGAAACACTTGAAATTCTTTTCGAGCTGTTTGCAGGTGTTTGCTTATTCTACAGATACTCCACTCAGAATTGTTTCGTTTTTCCTGCACATCATTCGATCGTAACTAATGATAGAAAAAAAAACAGCTCTATGGGTTGTTTTGAATTCTGTTGTTCTTCTTGTGCTGCGTGTGTGAGAATAATAATTTCAATTTTATCGGTAATTTATGCATATTAATTCACATGGAGAAAGGAAGAAACAGCAAAGAAGCGAACATTGCTGGTGATCAGAGAAATTTAGTTTTTGTTCAGAAGCAATGGAGGATAAAAAAGTAACTGGTTGAAAAGGTCCTTGTGTTTTTCTTCAGGTAGTGCAGTAACGATAAGAGCAATTCAGTGTTGCAGGAAGTAAGAACACATAGTAGCCACTACAGTTTGTCACCGAAATTAGATTCGATTGCCAACAACTCAAACCAGTCCAATTGTAACAAACAGTTCCATTGTTTGTGGTTCCAGCCGAGGATGGCATCACGCCAGAATACCATCCAGTAGCGCTTGTGCTACAGAGAGATGAACTTACCACAGTAGTGGCTAATTATGTTCCAGCGACACTTGAAAAGCGAACCCATGCAGGATTGGAGCCGAAAGGGGTCGGGTTGTCACAGGTCGACGAGCCTACTCCAGAATAGGTGGCGCTTCGAGTTGCGTCTGTATTTGATACATAGGTTGAACATTGTGCAGGGCGGTTAGCTGTGGTAGTAGCTAAAAGTTCAAAGTTATTAGCATAGGCTTTGCAGTGTAAAAAAGAATTATTTGTGCGAACATCTATTAGCTGATACTATTTTAATGATCATATTTTTAATCTCTTTTGTAAACGGTTCAATTACTACACTCTAACAAAAGAGGTTCTTCTCGTGGGCACACAGGAAGAAACTACTTAGGTTTGGTACTATTGGCTCAACTTTTTAAAGTTCAGTATGGTAATTATTCTTGTTAGAGTGTAGATTTTACGAGTTTTTCATGATTTTTATTTTCTTCAATAAACGTGTACTTTTTCTCAGAAGGGAAAAATTAAAAAGTGTGCTTCTGTTCCATCTGAAACCATATGATTCGATGCAGAATTTCACATTGATCATGCTTATGCACATCATTTATCCTTTGAAATTACAATCAACTGCGTAACCATATTTTGTTAGACTGAAAAGTCTATTTTGCCTAGTGTTTTTAATTGTTGCTCGATCTTCAGTGCGCCGCATAATTATTTAGCATTGATAAAAATCAAAACTCAAGATCGATCTTTTTGTCATTACAACAAACGTCGAGAAGTAACTTAGTCCGTAGAGACCACTTTGTTCTTTCTCTCCTGTTCTATAGTTTGAAACATTGACTTGATATTTCGTGGTTGTGTCTAGAGGTGGGAGCCGTACGGTTAAGCCGCCGCAGCAGCCGATTTTTCTAGGACAACAGCCGTCGCCGCCACCAAATTATTTGTAATTTAAAAAATCGTTAAGGAACCACCGCTTTGTAAAGAAAGATTTCGTCGTTGCGCTGCTGCCAGTAATAAAAAAATTTAATAGCGTTATCAGCCCCGCTGACATCTATACATATGCGATCGAATGTATTTATGTTAATTTTCATCACTTGAATTTATAAGCAATCATAAATGTCGTTCATGAATGTGAACGACAAAGAAATTTTTTGTGTTTGGATTAAAAAAGAAACAGCTGATTTAATGATCACAATGCTGTTAAGTCATCGATATTCGTAGTAGCTTTTTACTGATCTATATGATTCTTGATTTATTTATTTTAATTACATTGATGAGTATTACTTATCGATAATGTTGGTGTTATAATTTATTAACTTTATCTTTATTAGTAGTAGTAGTTATTATTGATCGATAATATTGTTCGGTTGTTTATCTACTGGAATTATATTGTTGGCTGTTACGTGTAGATAGTATTGCTGGTTTATTTATCTACTTTATCTTTAGTGGTAATTATTTCTTACCCAGCAGTATCACATATCCAACAAATCGGACATGCCAGAGATGCCACGGGAGATGCGGGATATACAGCAGCAATACACTAGCAAATATAAATAGCATAGCTATTAGGAACCCATCAGGCGCAATCTGTATCTGCTGCATCTCCCGATGAAAAATTTGTTTTTTTGATTTTTAGCCTAGACCCCACCTAAAGATACGGCGTCTCACGCAGAGACGCTACATCTTCCGACAACTACTGAGGAAAATCCCTCTCCTCATTTGAAAGCTAGGACCAATTCCGGTCCGTGCGTCAGAATCGAGTGTGGAAACTGCATACGGTATTGCTGTATAACTCACCACGACGGCGCAATCAGAAGTGAAGTTCATCACATGATGGAGCGAAGCGAGAGGGTGAGCGTCGAAACACAGCTAGGCATACTAAATCGTAGTCTTTCGTGGATAGAGCCACATAGGCAAAACACTAGATATACACTGAATCAGACACAAAAAGTTAAAACAGGCAGACAGGTAACGACACCAAAAAGGCATATCACTCGACGTTGGTGTACGACCACGGTAGAGAAACAAAGAAACACATTAACGTATTCATACACTGCCACACTGTAAAAAAATCGTAGAATACTAAACCCTATGAAAAGGGTTTACTACAGCCCTAAACTCTTTTCATAGGATTTATTATTCTACGTTTTTTTTACAGTGCACATCCATTGCAAGTGTGGGTGCCACGAAAGGCGGAATACCTCGTTTACACACTTATACAGCATACCTAATTTGGGTCTCATGAAAGCTGGAAAACGGCGGTGTAGAGATACGGACGCATCTCTGTTACTCGAATTATCACTCTAAGATGCGGATGTGGGTT
This sequence comes from Rotaria socialis, assembly GCA_905331475.1. Classification (NCBI taxonomy): domain Eukaryota; kingdom Metazoa; phylum Rotifera; class Eurotatoria; order Philodinida; family Philodinidae; genus Rotaria; species Rotaria socialis. Next base: position 44,141 of record CAJNYU010001373.1, on the reverse strand, counting down.
GGTGGGCATGCATTCAACTTGCGTTCAAGTAGGTGCGCGTGTTTTTATGCTTGTCTACCGCAGCAACGCGCCAATATCGAATGATTTTCCTTTTCCAGGTGGTTGGCAATGTGCCTGTTTTTATCTTTTCACACGTCATTCGCTGTAAATTTAGTATTTCGTTTATATGGCTATATCCATGGATGACTATGATTTAGCAAGCCGATAATTGCTTCGGTGCTCACCAGCACCGTTCGCTGTGTCCTATGATCAACTAATTTCTGGGTTCGCCTTCCCTATGAGCTAGACAGCATTGCTGGATGAACGGTTTCCACACTCGATTGTGCCGCAAGGATAGGTATTGGTCATATCCTTCAAATCAGGAAAATGTTTTTCCTCAGTAGTTTCCCGAAGATACGGCGTCTCTACGTCAGAGGTGGCATCTCTCTAAGGAGAAGCATCTCCAGGCGGAGTCTAGGCTAAAAATCGAAAAATATTTTTTCATCGGGAGATGCTGGAGATGGAGATGTCAGAGATGCGACATCTCTCTGTGGAGAAGTGAGAGAGATGCGGTGTCTCTGCCTGAGACGCAGAATGCGCTTAAATAATTTTACATACGCATTGTATTTGTATTATGTGTTAGTTATAGTTTTATATTTCGGCGTCTCCCTTGGCATCTCCATCATGCCCGATATTTCGGATATGTGATACCTCTCTTCTTACCCATAATACTGATGTTATTACTTATCTACTTTACCTTTAGTAGTGACTATAATTTATCGATAATATTGTTGCGTTGTTTATCTATTGAAATTGCATTGTTGGCTATTACTTATCAATAGTACACTGTAAATAAAAACCGTATATTAATATACCCTTAAAGGGTTTATGATACGTTGCACTTTCATAAACCCTTCAAAGGGTATATTACTTTTGTCCCATACCCATTCAAAGGGTTTATTACTTTTGTTCCATATCCAAAAAGGCTTTTTCACTTTGTTCCATACCCAAAAAAGGGTTTATTACTTTTGTTCCATACCCAAAAAGGGTTTATTACTTTTGTTCCATACACAAAAAGGGTTTATTACTTTTGTTCCATACCCAAAAAGGGTTTATTACTTGTTAGGCTCTAATATGTATAGAACGAAAGAGACAAGCAGTATCACTGATGTTATGTGACAGAACGACGAAAAAGATGACCTTCATGGGAATCAAACCCATATCTTCTGCTATCCGGGCAGATGTACTACCGTTATACTAGAAAGCGCATCTAAATCATCGTTTAGCGTCCAAGTGATTCATCATGGACGCTAACATTACTTTTGTCCTATACCCAAAAAGGGTGTATTACAATTTCCCTTCAGACAAGCGCCTTAAAAAACGACTAGCTATAGCTAGTCGTGGATATGGCATGTCGGTGTAGGCTGTTAAAATCTAAGCCATCACTCATCACCTTCGCCGTCGCCTACTTCAACCTCATCCAAACGCTTGTACACTTCAATCTCTCCAACAATAAAGTTCTTTGTTCCGGTAAAAAGCATTTCACCCTTTCCAGTAGTATCAATATAGGTTGAGGGAAATGAACACTTTGAGTCTGCATTTTTGTTTGCATTAGTACTTATGCAAATATCGATGAAATGTGTTTCGTCTTTTATAACTCCGCCAAAATAGGGGCCAAGGTTCTTTACATGAGCAACAGAGTTTTTTTCATTTGGATTTTGGAAAAATTTAGTCGGCTGTATGTCATGTGGGTTTTTCAGAGTGAACAGAAATGCGGCTGGATCCGTCTTATACATATTATCACAACCCCAAGATGCTTCTGCATAACCTCCAAATAGATATCCATGATTTTTAGTCTGTATGATAGTCATTGTAGGCCCCTTGTTATCTGAGCAGCGATGGAAGTCTTCGGCACGAAAACCATCTGTTGTTGCTTTGTAAATCAAGTCCCATTTTTGTTTGGCATTGCCATAAAAATCATTCAATCTCATTTGATAGTCAGCACACAGAAGCGTACCTCCACACATATATTTACTTGTTGCAGAGTGTAAAAGAACCGAGGCGTAATCAAGCAATAACGGTTTTATGTCACAATAGACTAAGCTGTTGTGTGTTTTATTAACATCATCTTCTAATACATGCAATTTTCGTTTTAGTATCTGCAACTGCTCAAATGTAACATCACCTTCTTTAATAAGAGCTGCAGTTTCGTTCTTTAATGTATCAAGTACTTCTGAATGATCAGTTTTCTGTTGTGAGAAGTTGTCCTCATTATCTTGTAACAGAAGATCTAGTTTTTGCTTTTTTAATTCAAATAAGTCATTAATACTTTGTATAGCATCGTCACGCCATTGTATTAATTTGTCAAGAAGCTTTTCTCTATAATATTTTGTACAGAAAGCAGTAATTTTCTCACCCATTCCATTAATACTATCGGCTAACGGATTTAACTCCTGCAGGAGTTGATCTGCATGTTCAACGAAGTGACGCCGGCAAACATTTCTTCTGCAGTGTCGACATAGTGTAGCCGAGATCCGTTGGCAGCTTTCAATTTCACATGGTTTCAATGTGCCGTCACTTGTTGCAGAAGAAGCAGCATCCATTTGAAAAAACATTTAGTTTTGTTTCATTACATCATATGCTGCGTGTTATTTTCTTTAAATTGCGACGAAGAAAATATGAAAAATAATTCAAACTCGTTTTTTTTTCTTATTGCATAAATGATAGCAACGCTCTCTCGTTTCTGCTTAAATTATATTTCGATAAGGAAAGAAAAAAGAATAATACGTTTTATTGTTTGTGATTCATTCTTCTTTTTTCAAAGCAACAGACAAACTCTCCCTCCTCCCGTGAAGCCAAAAGGTGAAAATAGAAATGATGAATTTAAGAGGGGTGCCCAAGGACCGAGGAATGAGAATTCTTCCAATTCCTCCAAATACCAGCAATAAACAGAAAAGCACTCGAGGAATTGGTAATTCTCCCACAGACACTAAACGAATCGCTGCCAATACCCAGACATCTCCCTAACAAACAGCACAACATACAATACCTTCTCTGTAACATATTACGCAAAATACCTACACAATCACTCAATTCCTCCACTAGGGATTGCTACCGTCGATCTAACACACGCATTTCTCAGGTAAACACTAGGAACCGATGCCACTCCCTCAACAAGGGATTGGTGTAAACCAATAAGGCGCTCGCGAACAGCACAAGTGAATGACTATCATGCTTCGCACTATAATATCCCCTAGGGAACCACTCGCCATCCTTCGACTAACTGGGGAACTATTGTTTCTCACATCACTATTCTAATTCATCCTGAATAATGAAAAGTGCCGGAGAACCGAGGAATTATGATAATTCTGCTGATAGTACCCAGGTACTGATCTGAGCAGAACTGGAACCGGTAAGAAATCTATAAACCGATCCTGTCCGACCGGTTAAAAAATTTTACCGGTCAGACATAAATTACTCTCGAACGGTGAAATTCCGGCAAATCGAACAACAACTGATGAAGTTAATTCCTTGAAAACTGTTTCAGATAGTCAAAATACGGTAAAAACTGATAGAGTGAGTTCCAGCAAGGATATCAATTAGTTAATGGTTAAATAGGTCTATTCAAATGTTATGACTCAGATCCTCACATTATAAATGCTGATAGCAGAATACTCTCAATTTTCTGATCAAGCTCCTCAGGAAAAGTATTTTGAAAATATACTTTATACAATTTACATTATGGATGAAGTATGATGAAATCTATCAATAAATCTGTAGAAAATAAAAGATAGATGTTTCAAATTTTATTATCAAATCATCTTTTTACAACTATGTATGATAAAAAAACAACACTGTCGATAAAATAGAGTGTATCGACCAACCAAATTGAACTGCTGTCGCACTTCCGTTGATTTCTCTCCACTATGAAAGAAAATGAGATGTATTGCTTGTGTTTATGATGACAATCAAATATTCCTTCTAAACTACACAAAATTTTTCATCATCAATAGTTTCGTAAGACTATATATATATATATATATATATTGATAGCACAATTTTATTATATCTACTTCATGGAAAAATTCATAAAAACAATTTTTTAACAAAAATAGAGCTAAATGAAGATAGCTATTTTAAAATTTCAACCGGTGATCTTCAGGTATTTACCGGCCCGGTTGACTTTCCGAACCGGTCCTGTCCTGTTCGGTACCAGTCAGGTCGGACCGGTTCCAGCGCTGGTTTGCTTTCAGTTCAAACACCAATATTCCTTAGATAAAATACAGAAAAATTTTATAACGAAATCGGAATTCTGCTGGTAAATGATCAATTCTGCTTAGAATTCTGTTGTCGATAAAAGGTGATATGTGTATACAACAATAACACAGGAAAGAAAGAAAATAACATGGTTTAGAAATGAATAGAATTCTCGAATTTCGTTTGGGATGAATTCTGCCAGTGCTGAATTTATTGGGAATGCTCGGTGTAAAGAGTTATGCCTATGGGGGCGCAACAATTGACAACAACGTCGTTCAAGGCTACGAAAAATTCAATACTATCCCTGTACTTGGAGTTCGTCAACAGATTGGGATCTACTTGAATAGCAGTGGGGTAAACAAGATCGATTTTGCAAATACTCTCTACATCTTATGGACTGATGGCAATGATTTTATTGACAAACCAACGTTAACCCCATCTGCCATTGTGACCAGTCTGATGAATGGAGTCAAAGATGTACTCGCGATTGGTGCCAAACGTATTCTTGTCTTCAATTCAGTACCAGCTCAATCTGTTCCAGCTAGCGAGGGGCTCGCACCCCCAGCTGTTTTAAGCTATCTTACAAGCTTGTTTAATAATGCTCTTATTGCTGGCCTTGGAATAATTCAACAGAATAATACACAAGCAACACTTAGCATTTTCGATATCAATTTACTTGTCTCGAAAATTGTTGCGAGTAAGTCGAGTTACTTCTCAAACACAACCGCCAATTGTTGGAATTGTGTGAATGCGACCACAATTGTGAAGCACTGTGAAAATCCTAAACAATATGTCTTCCTCGATCTGCAGCATTTTACCAGCCGTGTGGGTGAACTAATTCCCAATGCTATTCGTCAATTTCTGTTTACCTCATACGAGATCAATAGCTCTGCCTATCTTGTTCGTCCAACTTAATGCTTGATACTTGCTTCTTGAATATTTTCGCCCCATTTTTCCTAATAAATTCAATACAAAAATGAAGCGTGTGCCATTGCATTCAACGTCAATCGAATTATCAAGAGCGAAAACTAATATTTCACTATCTACTCCATGTTCTACATCAGCATAGTTAAGACACGTTGCAACAATTGCATTGGCTATAATTTGCCACATAGTATCTTAGCTTGGTTTGACTTATGACTTGAGTATTACTGGGATGAAAATGTAAGACTACTATTTGAATTTATTTTTTTCAGCTTGTTTGGAACACACTGTAGCGAACATAAGATTTTTCTACCACATTGTTCACTCTCTATCGAATACTGAGCTTAGATTTTTAGCTGGATAATTGATTTCTCTCTATCGTATTATAGAAAGTTATTGTTACACAAATCTTTTAACTGCTATATATTTATTTATTGTTATCTATTGAAGCAAGTCGAATACGTTAGCAATATTAGAAACATGAGAAATAACAAGGTGAGAATTATGTTATTTTGTGAACACTTGCGTCAGTGAATCTGAAATTTTGCAGCAGTCAGCATTACTCGTGTGAATATAGGTTGTAGTGAGATTTTGATCAGCCTGTTTTAGTTGTTTTAGTACCTGAAATTGCAGAGAACAAACTTATAAGACACACAAGCTAACTAATTTTAAACTTACATCACTCAATATGTTAACTACTTCACCAGAACAGCGTAAGTGATGTGTCATGGAAGTCTTCTTTTCCTAAAGAATTCTTGGTCAAGCTCTCGATAACAAGTTGGCAACCATTTCATAGTCCAATTAATTGCGTCAAAGATGCGTTTTTTTCCAGTCGCTGATAAGCTGAATATTGTGATCTAGTCGATAGAGCAATTGAATGTCTCGCGCAGACGTCAAAATGTGTTCCATATAACAGAGAAAATTCTCATCGGAGTGATTGTCAATGGTGCTGTTGATAGAAATATGTGTTTTGAAATCTAATTTTACATAGTTGCGTCCATCATGTAGAGTTTACTTCAAATGGACGATTTTTCTCCAGTCATACGCCTGGTGAAAGAAACAGAAAAATTGTGACTGATGAGAGACAAGAAAAGGCACTTGAGATAGATACCAAAAGTGACGATCTTGTCCTATACGGTTGCGTCATCAAAAGAAAATTTACCCAAGCCGACGCTATGGGTGTAGGTTAAACCAAAACTGATACTCAAACCCACACCCTCAAGATCGGTAGGAAAAAATGTCTTATTTAATGTTTGCATGCTTGCTAATATCTGTAATGTAAGATGGAGGGTCTCTAAGGGACTTAATGGGGTATTTGAACTTGCGGCAAATTAAAAATGCTTATACCGCTATACCACTATATTAGAGACGTGCGCAGGAGTTCATTTTTTCTCCTGCCCTTGTCTGTCCTGTTGGCTACCTTGGTCCTGGCTGGCGACAGGACAGGACGAAAATCGAGACTTTATCCTGTGCGTGTTTGCCCTGTTCATAATCTTCGTCCTGGCGGGCGGGCGGCAGGACAAGACAGGACAACAGGACCTTCCTGCCCTGTGCACGTTTCTGCACTATACCGCTAGACTGTTTTAGTGTTATAGCGGTATAGCGCTAGCTAGATGTCACGTATCCCTTACAGAGACTGGAGGGAAAATACCCCACACCCGCACTAGGTACCCCTCCCCACACCCACACTAGGTACACCCCCCTCTACACCCACACACCCATTTTCTTCGAAAATATATGTGAGTGCCACAAAAAGACACTTATGCACACCCGTACCCTTATGTTTTGTTTTGTCTTTCATTATTAACACGAAGCTAAAATGACATGTGTTTTCAGTGATATTAATCAGAGTTTCTTTTCAACGTGGTGAGCTAACATTACTACGTCGGAATAGTTGTCTAACTCTAATAGGCATTCCGCTTCGTAGTCCTGGTTTGGAAAATAGTCTATGCAAGAATCTTGACGACGAATATCCCATGTCACTAAATAAACAAAAACCATTATGGCTTATTTCGAGTAAGAAAAAGATAAGCAACTAAAACAAAATTTACCACAATGAATACCACCACCGAATTCATTTAGTACGCGAAAAGGGCATGTAATAACATCAAAGCCCATTTCATCATGTAATAATCGATATAGTGGCATTTCGCATTCTTCAATAATAACGCAATGATCATTGAGTGAAAGTAAGTTCAAATTGCGATTGCTTGAGCACAGTGCAAATGGTGGTAACGTATCGGTAGCAGGCAAAGGTCCCCATATTGGACGCCAATCATTGTCAGTAAACAATTTCATTTCACTGACCAAAGGAGGACGATTTTGATTTATGAGAACAATACCTGGAGATCCTGATGTTGGCGGTCGAAGTGGTACTAGTGATGTATCCAGATGGCGATCAAGATTGCCTGGGAAATGCATCATGTGGAAACGTAAATGAGGAAACGTACGACGAAGCCAATGTATACCTTGGTTGTTGGCAGTTTTAGACTTTTTATAGAAAATATCTTTGCCTGCACGCATAATATCCGCTGCGTCAAAAGCAATTTCTGTCTCGTTCAAATTTGTTTTGTAGCTACTATTTGAATCAATTGAAGTGGGCACTTTATCATGGCTGTTTCTTTGCCAGTAGTTAACATCATAAAACATACGCGTCGGTGAACATGTAGGCTTTGGAGGTTGTAACCATTTCATATTTGAACTTCGAGACCATATGGAATAAAGTAGAGTTTTGTAATATTCGGTTTCAAAATATCGAAAGTGAGTGGCAGTGGGTGCTTCTACCACTGTGTCACCCAATGTAATTATTACGTCACGAGGACATGCTAAACCAAATTGATATGTCGATGTAAAATTAGGTGTGACTAAATGCTGATCAAACTTCAGTTGTTCATTGGAAAGCGAGGTTGGCCGACACACATCGATCTTATCTTTGTGAAGAATCCTATCGTCAGTTGCATGAGAACTTTCATTTATTGATGTTTGTTTTCGAGTGAGAACTTCTCCAATATCCTCATTGAATGTATCTTCAATTGAACTTGCAACTATAACAGACTCAGCTTTTAATAGATCAACCAAATGATCCAATTGAGCTTGGGCTTCTTGGATACGACGAAGAGGTCGTGGTCCTACAATCGATTTAAGATATGGGCGTATATTGGATGGTCCTGTAATACTCGAAAACGCTGGAGTCTCATCTGGAAAGCACATGCCATGAGCGCTGCCTACACAAACAAGCTCTAATGGACCCCATTCTGTCCAAGAATTCACTATAGTTGATGAAGCCATTTGAATGTTCTCTTTTGTTTGCTGTTTTCAAAATAAAATGTATGCTTGAATCAATACGGGACATTTACATGTGGTGAACGCAAAGTAAGTCACTATAGTTACAACCAAAATGATTTCGTACCTCATTCATGAATCAACGTCTGCGTAGAAGAAAGTTTCAAATGCTGCATCAATACATGTCGATAGTAACGATCATTTATTTTTACCTCGAATCGGATTCGTCATACATTCTAAATAAAAATGTCTTTTCGATCATCATTGATCGAGGTAGGACTAGCCTAAACTGGTCTGGTACGAAAACGGAACTGTTCAATAAAATAAAATCCGAAACAGTATTATGATCTTTTTGACAAAAAAAAAGTACTGATTGCTGGATTCAAAAATGTTTTCAGAATGTGCCATACAGAATATATCGAAATGTTTGAGATCATATTCAATAGTATTAAAGTCTGAAGTCTATACTCCAATTTAAGATTTCATTTAATCCATCAAAACTCGTTTGTTAAAATCCTCTCTCGATGGCACGTACACCCTTTTAATATTAATTTCCTCTTTAGATTCAGAATTTTATATTTGTTTTAAAATTTAAAAAAAATTGCTTTATGTACGATTCTTTTTTTGTTTGCTTCTTTTTAAGTAAAATATTAATTCAAAGATTATTGTTAAATTTAAAATCAAAATTGACGAGACAAAGACTCGAACAGTGCCGGTTTACTGTGTCAGTCATTTATAGCCATACTTATTTTTGACGTCGTATCTTTCGATTTTATATTTTTTTGTCGATCTCATTTATGTGGCTTCATTTGGTTGACGTACTAATACGAATATAATGTTTTCGGGGAAAAAACATTATTTGCATTAAATTTTCTTCCTTACTGTTGATGACAAATATATGAGGTAATATATTTGAAAGTATTTATTTAAATAGGTAACATGATGTCATGAAGAAATTTCCACATGCTTTGAGCGAAGAATAGCTGATAAAGGGCACGCCGTTTCTTGTGTACAAGCTAGTCGTGTCTAAATATGATGAAACAAATAAGTGCTTTGGATAATGCCTTGAAACAATTGAATGGACTGAATAGTGATTCGACGAAACGAGCTAATATCATTGAACACGTAAAATTGAAAGAAGCAATCGCTGTTTTTGCTTATGCGTCATTGATATGGAATCCTTTTGAACATGTCGAAAAAATCATTCCTAATTGTTTCTTGACTGGTTATAGGAAAGGATTTTTATGCCATGATGTCATTTATAGAGGTACACAAGACTGTACGGGCTTGACCATGGGCTTGAAACCATGTGAAAATAGTTTCGTTAAGGGTTATTTGTTAATATCTGGCATTGACCAATTGGCTCCATTTATTGAAGCATTCGTCCATCGTGAAAGTCCAATCGATGTTGATGGTGTCAAAATGGATATTTATACATATGACTTTCTTCCTGTGCTAATGTCCGATGGGAATACTGTTGAATGGGCACTAACTTGTGTTGTCAATTGTTTTAGTCAATTATACATACCAGTAACATTATCGATCGAACAACAAGCAGAGATCATAGGTCGATCTTACGGAATCAATGGAACCAATTTTCAATATTTACAGAATACTTTAAATACCTATCTGATGTTATCTTTGATTGACTCATCTACAGAAGAAATGCAACAGTTATATGCTGCCGTTCTAGTTTATCGACAGCAGCTAATTGAAGAGGATCGTCAATGGCTTGAAGTATTCGATCATTTGTCAACCAAAGATGAAAGACAACTAGCGATTGAATCACGAAAGAAAACATGTATTGTAACAAAGTCAACGAAAGTATTTAGTCGGATGTATTCAGTAACACCTACAATTATTCCCACTCTCACATATCGTTGAATGTTTTCTGTCTAATATGGAACAATAGTATTTCACTCCACAATGATTGTACTGTTACATTTTCAATCGATCCGGAGCATAATTCTATTCTTCTTTTTATATAGTAAATCTCTTGTAAATATTATTTTATGCATTCTCATTTAGTTTACCGTGAAAATGTAATAAATTGACCATTGCGGTCGCATCACTATCTAAAAAAATTACGTTGACGCTTTTTTTTTATCGAAGTTCATTGATGCAAAAGTAAGCATGACATAGCACTGCGCACATTTACTTCGTAGAGAGAAAAAAAGACATTTTTCACAATCATGCCTGCCTAAATTTCAAATATGTCAAATGTTAAGCAACGATTTGTCAGACAGTTTTTTACTTTTAACACGACTGAATGCTTCAAAAATCCATAAGCAGCCGTGTAATTTTTATATGAACTCTGTTACATGTTACTGCAACATTGCAAAACGTGACTTCGAAGATGCATCACGAAGCGGCTGCCCATCAAATACAATCAGTGATGAAATCATTGAAGTCGTTGATGGTGTTGGATCTGTGAAGAACAAATCAAACTCCAACCCAAGAAATCGATAATATTTCTCAAAAATACAATAGAAAGCAAAAACAAAATATTTGTTAATTTTTTTAACGAACGGCTAGTAATATTCGATCATAATATCATCATAAAGAGCGAAAGAAAGTAAAACTATGATACCCAAAAAATACGATTGGGCAAGCCTTTCATCAAGAGATATGATTGATCAATACGTCTAGCGGTCACTCGTTTCTGTCACATTGTTATTCCTGTATTTTTATATATAAGTTCAGATATCATCCATCTTATATCACACCACAATTTCAAACATGGTCAATGTCGCAAGAACAGAAATAAGGCATAAGAAAGCATCTCATATCGATCTATAAGAAATTGACGAATTTAGCAAAATAAAATTTAACAGCTGTTATACTGTACGCTCGAAGATTTTATTCAAAACCGAAAAGGAATGAGATAACTGATCTATTGAGAGCCATTTTCGTCATTTTTATTATTAATATCGTTCTTTGTGAACTGATAAAAATGTGTATTTTACATCTGAATGCTATCTACAATGATGTAAGTACGAAGCATAGTAAAAATCACGAGCATAATTTCTTAAAATTTAGACTTTTATCTATTCATCTCAATGCTTGCTTTGCTTCATAATTGCTATCATTAGTTCCTGCATTATGTTTATAGTAGTCTCAATTATGCGCTTATATTTTTCGTGTTTGTGTAGATATCTTCTACGTTGCACGTAAGTAACAAAGTGTACATCACTCATAATATCTAAGTTTTCAAATTTCTCTTATTAAATTATCAAATTACAGAAATTATTTTTTATAGAAAATGTGATTGCCATTTATATGATTAGGAAGTTACTGTAACAATCTTCGGCGTATACATGTCTATTAATTACGACGCGCTGGTGGAAGTTTTTAAAGATGCTGAAATCGATTTTTTTTTCGAAATATAGACATATCGTTGTGAAGAATATTTTTTTATTCAATTTTAGAATCGATTCTTTCTTTATCGGCTTTCTACATTTGCAACACTTTGTGTTTCTTGTCTGATATTTTCAATAATATCAACTGTGAAGAAATAACTACGCCTTCCTTGTCAAACACAACATATATGAGAAAGACTTTTCATATGTTCTATGTAGATTTTGTTGTTATTTGTTAAAAATTTGCTATGAAAAATAAATACAAACTATTTTTCAATTTCCAGAACTAAGTCTCATTAGCCTACCATATAAATTGATTAACATACGTATGTCGCATTTATTGAACATGACGTTTAGTTTAAAAAGAGTGGTTCGTCTTTCTGCACTTACATCAGTCAATGTTTATAATAGTTGTCAACATTAAATTTGATCGTTGAGACTAATTTATATTACATGGAATCTTGGCTATTGTCTTTGAAAATATAGATATCGCTGCCAGAAAAAAGCGGTTATTTACTAATTCGTTTCAGTTAATTTCGACACGTGTTTATGAAGAGGCATCAAGACGCAATGCATCATTTCAGTCAAGAAGTGTGCGCTTATTTCACAAAGTCACATAAAATCGCGATAAAAACTCCTTTTCTCTTTCGTTGTGTCATTTGGCGTCGTAGCGCATTTTATTTCTAAAGAAAAAAGTGTAAAATTTTGATCATCACGCTTACTTTTGTCAATGGACGAGGTTAAATAATATCATGGAAAAAACGATCGAATTCGACTAAAGAACGCGTACTGGTGACTCCATTTATAATAGTGTAGTACCGATAGTAAGATGTTCATCTGAAAAAATCCTTTGATCACATAAACTTTCGGGCATTGGTCGCTTTGAGCGAATTCGTGCCATTGTGGAATCAAACATCAGACAGAACGAAAGAGGATGAAAGCGAAGGACACATATCAAGTACGTCAAAATAAATACAAAACACAGAGCAAGAACAAAATAATCACTATGCTTAACCTTGAGCATTGCGCTGGTGTCTAGTAACTATATGAATATGCATTTCTACTTTAAGACTATCTAGCAAAAAAGCATTCAATCACTGTCTGACAGGGCATGAATTCTTCTATTTTTTACTTTCTCTTTTATAATGAATACAGTTGTCGGATTAATTCATTTTTTTACTTCATAGAATTTTCTCACGTTTTAGATGACTGCACAATCACACGTTCTTCATTGTCCAAACGAGTTAATCTATTGCTGTTTCGGTTATCTTTCATTTAGTGAAATTCTGCGAAGTTTTTCTGATCTTAACTCGCGCTTCATCTATCTAATTAACACTCACTGGAGTTCAATAGAAATCGATAATGATCTACGACAGTCCCGATTCAGATGCCTGCTGCAAAATTTAAAGCCATCGCAAGTTTGCTCTCTTCGATTGTTAGTGATGAACGATGAGCGCGACTATACACATCAGTCTTTTAAGTTGTTTTCGATTGAGAACGTTGAAAATCTTCAATCTTTAAGGTTAAACAATATCTCGCAACTAACGTTTCCCTCCTTGATTTTTAATCTTCATCAATTACGTCAATTATCAAAACTTGTTATTTTCGATAGTCCCGACGATGATAATCAATTAATATTCGAACAACTATTTTTAAATCGAATTCCTAAGTTAAAATCACTTGCACTCGATTTTATTCTACACTATGAGCCAGACGCAGCTTCCACTGACTACAACTATTCATCATCAAATATTGAAGTTTTAGCATTACATTGTTATGTAGACAATGCCAACTTTTTCTTAAAACGAACACCGATGTTAAAAAATTAACTTTAACTCTCTATGAATTCTATGGCAATGATGAACAAAAAACAAATGTCGGCAGCATGCTGCTTTTACACATTCCACCGACATTATATTATTTGAAAGTAAATTTTTCAGGTGCCACAAACTTTTATAATATGGACACAGCGACCAAATTATTCAAAGTAAGCAGTACTTCATTGTTGCAACTTCAACAACTAGTTATCGTAGGTGACGTACATGAAGCATTTCTCGATGGGAAATCATGGGAACAAATACTTGAACATTATGTGCCGTCGTTAAAGTGTTTTCAATTTCGATTTTGTGTAACAAACGAAAATAACTGGAAGTATATGTAAGTAGGGAGAGAGGATGAAATGATAGATTATAAGCTATCAAGAAGTAGAAATCTGACCGGTGATCACATATTGTAAAATATAAGATTCTTTAATACGTACAGAAAGTAGACGTAAAATTTCAGACTATTGAGAAAGCATTAAAAAAACGACTGTTTGCCTTTCGTTTTTATTTGTTACTCTAGAGAATGTCACTATGGTGAATGGATCAGCATTGATTTAGACCCTATAATTAGCTCGTTTAAAAATGAATTTTGGCTTGAAAAACATCAATGGTTTGTGTATAGCCAAACGAATGATGAAACAACTATTCTCTACACTTTACCTTGCTGCGAACCATATTCCTTACATCTTACAACAGCATTGTCTGCGCATGAGAATTATCGTGCACAAATAACAAGTCCAATTCTGCCTTACAACAGACTAGATCGTTACTACTTTTCTAATATAAGAAAATTATCTCTTAAGATTGAAATAGAGATACAGAACATAGTCGAACTACTATCGAATGTACTTAATCTAACCAGCGTACAACAATTGGAATTAACCTATCCAGCAAAGCTGAATCAAATGGTTTTTTTTAGCTCCTTCCACGTCGTCCCAATTTAACTACTTTACACGTCTGCAATACAATGGCGAATGACTTTACTTTTCTAAACAGCATTAAGAGTAAAAATTTATTAAAACAATTGCAAATACGTGTTCTAACAAATCAAGACTTGCAAACATTGTTGAAAACCTTACAGAATAGCTCGTACTCATTATTGTTAAAAATATACATAGACGAGAAAAAAATTGGAGACAGATTGGTTCGAAGAACAAACAAATCTGACCAATGGGAATGATGCATCGCCAATAATCAATTTTAATGTTCCAAGTGTGGATGACATACATTCATAGATAACCATGGAGTTTGAGGCTAATCACAATATGGTTTGAGGAGCAGCAAAGCGTTATACTTATATTTATCTTACAAACTCTTATTTTTCTACAAATGACATAGAGCTCTCTTATCTACTGATAACATGAATATTCTCCATTGCAAGACATAAAACGAACCACTGATACATTCATGGTAAAAAAGTCTTCGTGCAATTAGTGTGCCACGCATAGATCAGTCAGTAATGTATTTTAATGATCGAAGATGATATTTCGAATTATCCTTCGCACCGAATCTGTCTATGCTTGCATCGCATAAGATTTGAAGGAGACAAATATGAAATTGATCTGTATGAGGGTGTGGGTGTTGATATTCTTTAAATATACACCCGCACTTGATCCTATTGCGATTGTATCTTTTCATTTTATTCATTGTTTAATATTCGTACGCTTGATTCTATCAGCATTTCAAAGTGAAAAGCTACATAAAGTTTGACAACATCAACAGTTTCTAAATCTTTTTTTCTCATCTTCCTCATAATTATCATGGTTTTACTCAACTAGGCATTCGCCAATAGCGTATCGAATAGGGCAAGTCTTTTGACAAGAGTCCATTAGACTTTTTCTCGATTGCACTAAATATCTACTACCATATGAAATGTATCAATTTGCTGGTTATATTCAGGGTTGCTTCTACAATATAATTGTTTATGTCGAGAATAGATTGAAATAAGTTAACAGTTTAACTTTCATTAAAAAGCATATTAAGACATTCAGATGATCTGATTTATTAATCATTTTGATAGCTTTTATTTCATAAAATTTTGTGACAACTTGCTACTGCTCATTTTCTGAAGATACCGAAAGCATACTCATATCATGAAATCACTTTGTTTAATAATAGTAATATTTTGCACATCATATTATCTAATACGACCTGGACGTTTTCATCGTCATGTTGAACAAATACATCTGGAAAATTTTCAAATTTTATGTCGTTATAAACCAATTTGCCCTTATATTGAATGACAACGTTTTGAATATGCTTTAACGTCTATTTAACTAGCAACAAGTAATGAATAACGGGTGGGCCGGAATAAATTGCACTCAAGGTGTTTTATTTTTTTCGTTCATTTTCTTCTCAGGAAATATATTCATTTTTATACTGAAAGATAAAGAATTGTAACCTCTACAAAACTACCTATTTTGCTTTTAAAATACGGTCTTCATGTCGGTGCCTGGTTAAAAAGACTTATATCTACTCAATCATGCAACTGCGACGATAAAAACCGAAAAAGATGATGAGATTTTTTAAAATAATAATCCAGCTAAAATTTAAACTATGCCACAAAAATCTCCATAAAATGCTGCATCTTTGACTGTACGTTTCTGAATTTTAAAGAAAATATTTGAGAGAAACAGATTCGAAAGAAAATACTTGAAAATAACGAAAAAGCTGTTTTCTGCTGCAATTGGGCCATGGTTCTTTTTTTAGTTCGAAATAATGTAAATTTTTTCACACAGCAATTTAACAATTACACTATTTTGCTCAGAATTGAATTCTACATCCGATGGCATAATTACAAATCTTTCATAGAGCAACTTTGACTTTTAACAACATGATTCTCCAAAGTACACCCTAAAATAATGGTAGGCATCAGTTCCCAGCTTTATTCTCCTGAGCAACTGCACTAGGAACCTTGAAAAGGTCATGGAAGATTAGACCACAAAATTCTCTATCTATAAGTGTTAAATACTTTATATTTAGCATTGGCCTTAATGAATAAAACTTTGCATTGATCGATCGATGTCAGCAGAAAACAGCAAATCGCAGCTGGACGATTAAGAAGATGTCAGTCTTTTTTTATTAAGCGTTGACAAGAAAAATGCATTTGAAAAGCAAAGTAGACCGTTTTGTAGAGCTTGAAATTCTCTATCTTTTAATATAAAAATGAATATATTTCCTGACAGAAAATGACCGAAAAAACGAAAAGCATTTAGTGCAATTTATTCTGATTCACCCGTTATATAAGAATGCTTCACAAATAAAAACAAGCAACGGCGCACGAAAAACAATTTTTGTTAAACTATCGAAGATTTGAATTTGTTTAGCGGAGAAAAATCCATTCAATTCATTAATAACTATAATTATTAAATAAAAGTTTCTTATTTTGACGAATAATGCAAAAAATTGCAAGTTACATATTATAATTTGTTCTTTTGTATTTAAATTTCTGACAATGTCGATTTCATCAGTTTGTTTTGTCTACAATAAACAATATTTTGTAGATTTGCTTTCAGCCATGTTTAATATGGATAACTGTCGACGACTTCTAGAAACCTAATTGCTTCGTCTATAGCCATGGAACTTTGAGTCGGGTGAATATTATAAATTATAAATTATATATTGTTCTTTTTCAGAGAGAGGAGGCAATGGTCGACTGGGAAACGTATTTCATTGATTTTCATTGATTAAATAATTGATGAACCAATACTTCCGTTCTTTTATTTTTTGGTCAAAAGAAAAATTATTGACCAGATTAAGGATAGGTTACGGAAAGGAAACTCATATTAATTGTTTTTTCTTTTTTGTGTCAATCACAAAATCAAAAATTTACGTTGATAAAACTGTTTTAATCGTAATTAATTAATTATTTCATTGGGACGTCATTTAAAAGCGTCTGTTTTTCAGTCTATCGTCTATCATTCTATCATAGTCTGAAAACCTATTCATTTTTGAACATGGAGGTTTTGCTAAATGGTTTTTATGTCAGTTATCATAATGTCTCATGGGAGCACCATTCGGCTTTTAGATGTTATGGTGTGTGGGTTTTCAACAGTCTTCCGCTATGGCCACACCCTAACAATAGCACTTAAAAAGGGCGTTTGAAAAAACATCAAATAGGATCATTTATTATAGAATAGCTGTATCCACCACTTGTATTACAGTTTCTTATAGAAAAAAAAACAGAATTTCAACCATGTGGAAAATTTCCAGTTCATTTTCCATCACATGACGCTGATATGAGTATATTTTTTAAAGCTAGTGCGTTTGGGAAAGATGATTATTGATTACAACCTTTGAAGCAACACCAATTTGGGTGAGTAGTGATAGAATAAGTACATCCACCTCCTGCGTTACAATATCCAATTTGAAAGGCTGAATTACAACCGTAAGGGTATTGACCTTTGCATATGCCATCACAGGTAGCTGATACAGGTGCTACGGTAACTGTTGTAGATGCATCTGTCGGTGTATTTGTCAAAGCTGGTGAGTCTGTGGTAGATGGCTGTTGATTACAACCAATGAAGCAACACCAACTGGGATCATTCATTGTAGAATAGCTACAGCCACCACCAGCATTACAGTATCCTATAGAAAACCCAGAGTTACAACCGTAAGGAAATTTTCCAGCGCATCTGCCGTCACAGGTAGCTGATACAGGTGCTGCAGTAATTGTTGTAGGTATATCAGTCGGCGCATTGGTCATAACTGATGGATTTGTGGCAGATGATTGTTGATTACAACCATTGAAACAACACCAATTAGGATCATCCATTGTAGAATAAGCACACCCACCTCCTGCATTACAATATCCAATTTGAAAGGCTGAATTGCAACCGTAAGGGTATTGACCTTTGCATCTACCATCACAGTGGGTTGTGTCAGGTGCTGCGGTAACGGGCGGAATTGTGCCAGAACCTGTTCCGGCTGAACATTTAATTCCTGATATGATTCCAGATTTGTGTATTCTTTGTGTTCCTGTTTTTAAAAAGCAAATAACAGACAAAACCCATGAATTGCAGGCTGCATTCGCATTGCACGCAGCACAGCAAGCTTTTGGATCTGATGTTTGAATAACCCCAAGCTCTCCACCGGTAATTTCACTGTCGGTGAAAAAATAACATCCGTTAAAACACGTGGGAACTGGGTCTGGAACTGGAAGTGGCGGCGTTGTTGTATTACATTTACCGCCATACCAACCATCAATGCAAACACATGGTTTATTTGTGACAAGCAACTCTTGTCCAAGATATTGAGCAACACAATTACCATTGATGCATCCAGCAGCAGCACAAGTGTCAATATTACAATGTGAACCAGAAAATCCAGGATTGCACAAACACTCTCCTGTTGCACAATCACAGTATCCATTTGTACACCCGTTCGGGCATTTGCCTGGACAATGCTCAATATTACTTAGTTTTGGTTGAGATCTACAGTCAACGGGTTGCGTATCAGGAAAAGATGTGCAAGCTCCTCTCCCTTTTACTCTAAGGTAATTATCTCCAGACCAAATGTATCTTAAGAAAACAATTATTTAAAAGCATACTTTTGTAGAAAAGTTACCTCCGATCGTGTTGAGAGTGAACTGGATATGAACAGTTTCTACCTACAACAACTAGATCAATCTCATCTCTGTTCCAACGGTTTCCAAAAATAGGGTCAGAAAATTCAATAATCCAATCAGGAGACACATTTCCTCCGCCAGTCATTGACAATTTGTACTTGTGATCCAAACCAGGAACTACAGTGGCACTGTAGCCTTGCTTTCTGTCTCCAATTTGAAAAAAATTCAAAGTAACTGAGCTTATGAGGTTACCGAATTGCCAAAGTTCCAACTGCATGGGTTGATAGTTTGTAAGATGTTGATTAAATGAGAATATCTAAAACATTTGAAGAGAATATAGAAAAAATAATCCTATGAACTTTTCAAAAAATGATGATACCTCAAGTCGGCGAACAGGCCTTTTGCAAAAAATAGCTCCTACAATTAGAATTAAATAAGTTTAGACAATTAATTAATCAATAAGCAAGATAGTTTTAAATTTTTTATTTTATCAACATACCACCATCATACTTTCTCGTAAATTTAACAGTATCTTGACTTAAAAGATTAGCAACATCGTTGGAACTTAAACAAGAAGCACCACTATCCAATGCTAAAAGATAGGACCTTAGACAAAGATTAAATAAATTAAAGAGTTCTTTGGAAGGAAAGAGAAAAAATCCTACCAATATGGATTGACTATAGAGCAAAAGCCAGCAGGAAATAATTTATTCCCACTTAAATTTTTTTCATCATCAGGTCCAAGTGTAAACATAGCGCCATTGTTTGGTCCCCACTTTAAGATCGAAGATCTTTCAGATGTAACACCAGTCCATTTCATATTGACAAACACATAAGTTGGCATGCAAAGTACTTTAGATGAAGTTTTTAAATTACAAAATTAATTACAAAGATAAATAAGAAACATCCGCTACCTCCAGTTACTCCACTTTGACAATGGTGACTTGACTCAAAGCTAACTTCGTTATTGAAAATCATATTTTCTAAAATAAACGCTCCGTGGCCACCAGGCAAAGCCAAATTGCCTGAATCATAAAACGAGTCAGCAATGTGAGAGGAGCAACCATCTTGAAAATTTTTCGTTTCTTTCCAGTAAATCAAATTGTTGTTATTAATGCTTGTATGAAATCGATACTGTAAATCACCAGCATTATATTGGCCTACAAATACATTGTCATAATCTATATTGTGCATAAATGTCGCTGGTAATCCGTTATCTTCACCAATTGCACTCCATTCTTTACATGTGCTTAAAGTTGGTAGACCATTTTTATCAACCGACCTGTCGGTTTTTTTTGGGAACACACTTGCGAGTACATATGTACCAAATCTTCCACAACCGTGAAAAGTATTTCCTTCTAATCTTCCAATTTGCTGAAAACTGGGGCATTCTAAACCATTTACGTGGCCTCGACCACGATCGAATCCTTGCTCTTGATACAACATACCATTAAAATTATTAGCAAAACGATTTCCAATAGCGTAGTTAGTAAAACTCAAACCCCACAAACCAGCTTGATTTAATGTAGTATCAGATTGATCATTATCTGTGCCTTTAAAAACAAAAATTTTAAAAACAAAACTATGGACATTTTGAAATTTAAAACCCACCTGGTACAGTGCATCCCCTTTTTTCTCCGGATTTTGCCCAAGGACATATTCCAACATTATAAAATATTCTATTATACATTTCATTTCCATCTTCGATATATATTATTGCACCACGAATGTCATTGTAAACATTATTCTCTATGGTCGCTAAATGCGTTCCATGAATGGTAGTACCTCTTTGATGGCCATACTCAACAGCATTGCCAATAATTTTACAATCAGAACATTTAGTAATTACATGTAAATGAACACAGTATTTTCCTAAAATACCACGTTGGCCACACTTCTCAATTCTTGTATATTGTAAAGATAGAACAGAGCCAGGCCCAACCGCGATTGTATGCAATCCAAGAGTGCATTTACTTCGGTTAATATGCTTCCAACATGAGCAATGATCGGCTTGAATACTATCGCTTGGTTTGCCGTCAGCTACATCGTTCACGCAATTAACATGCTGAAAATCATCTCCGGTAATTATAATATTACGTGAAAGATTGATGACTTCAGCTTGCATGAGAGCAGACATATTTTCCCCTGTAAACAGAGTTTTTGACTCAAAAAATGATGATATAACGCCAATAGAAGTTCCGTCTTTATTGAGCAATTTTATAGTATTATTAGTCTCGAATCCTCCAATCGTATAATCTTCAGCATCACCTCTTGAGCCTGACATAGTGGGAGCTATAACAATTCTATCGCCAACTCTCCAGCCCTAAAGTATAATAAATGCTTTTGAAGTATAATGAAAACCACTGAGAAATTCTATG
The DNA here is from genome assembly GCA_905331475.1 of Rotaria socialis. NCBI lineage: Eukaryota > Metazoa > Rotifera > Eurotatoria > Philodinida > Philodinidae > Rotaria > Rotaria socialis. The sequence continues at coordinate 22,573 of CAJNYU010001373.1, read as the reverse complement.
CTAACCATATCTTCAGGTTTGTGCAAGAGACTAATTGAACTCATGCCATATGTCGCTCTGTCAGCTAGTAAAGACCAAGTTCTAGCAAGAGGACGACCACTAACACGTATTTTGCCGGTATTATAGGCACCAAAAGCGCGAGTATAAACCGTTGGATGCTTGAGACCATTATTTTTTATGTAAATATAACCTTGTTTACTCGCTAGATTCATGTCGAATTGGCCTCCGTTGACCTGTAGAAATAAATACTCAATGTCTCAATTTCTGGTTAAATTACAAAGCAAATATCTTGCCGCAATGTAACCAGCACACAGCCACTGATCACTTGAAGACTGGCTAACGTCATTCCAAACTAATGAACCACTCAAAACTAAAGCAGCAACATTTAAATTGCTATTCATTGTAACTGTAAAGCCAGCTGGTATCGTGCATATGGTTTCGGTACCACAAAATATTTGTAAATCAGATGATAACATTGAAGTTGTTATTGATTTAACTGTTGACACTGAATCTTTATTTTGGTTCTTACATGTGGTTGTCAGCTCTCGAGGAAGCGGTGCTGAATAGGAATCTTTTATTAGAGTACTAAAAGCATCAATATATGCTGATTCGTCTTGTTGAGAAAAAGCATCACAGACATTGTTTGTTTGCATAAAACATTGTGAAATGAAAAAGAGTTTCAAAATGATTGATATTAACATCACATGAATATTTTTATCAATCTGAAATTTGGAAATAATATAATTTGTAAGAAAAATGTTATGTCTATGAGCTAATTCAAAATGAGTTTAGTTTTATACGCATTTTTTATGCATAATGTATGAAAACTTAATCAAACAACTAAAATCTAATTGTCAAATGAGTTCCTTAAAATAAATATTAGTATTTTAAATGTGTTTATTGAAAACGAATTTTGCCATGGCATATATAATTTGAATATCATTTACGTTTTCCCTGTTTGTACCAACATTCTAAAAAACATTCGCTCTCTGGGAAAAGTATAATGGGTATGCAGAAAAACCTTTTCAGTTTCTGTGGTACTTTCTCAGAAACTTGAAAGATTTTCAAGCTTCCTGAAACAGAAAAATGTATAATGGAAAACCTAAATCCATTTTCAATTTTCGATCGAAAATTTGTAAAGATTTTGCGATGTTCAGAAAAATTTAGAATCTTCTGGAACAAAATCTTACTAAGAATCTTCATACTGTTCCAAGAAACCTATTCTACGTTCGACTTTCCTATGTTCAGCTTACTTTTTACAAATTTTCTCACGTTTTCAATAAAACGAAACAGGTCATAGATTTGAATTGGAAAAATATATTGATTCATAGAAAGAATTATCGGTAGTTCAAGTTATGCTAACTTTACACTACTAACTTACGCTTAATTTTAGATATATAAGCGATTAATTATGAAAAAGGGAAATCAGTTGGTAATGACACATATAAACAATTTAGCATAGAAGAACGCAAGTTGACTATGCATATGAAGGGCTAAGGATAAAATACGAGGTTGAGCGTAGAAATAAGGATGCTAGATATAGATTTAAGGGGTTACGGATATAACAGGTCATCCAAAAGTTTCTGGAAAAAATCTCTTCGTTTCTCATCTGCAAAAGAAAATTTTAGACAATTAAAGAATACCTATTCAGAATCTACGTTGGAAGAGTTTTCTATATGTGTACTCAAAAAAGGTTCTATCATGTACTGCCTTGGAGTAACGAGTACATCTTTCGCATGCATTAAAATATTGCCTGTAAAAACAGCTCGAAATGCCTGCGTCAAAAGAAATCGATATTTCAGTGGCGCCATTTCCTTAAAATAAATCGAATCGTGCTTATCGTTGATCCGAAATATTGTTGATATCAATACGTCGAAACTTCCCGACGCTATTTAAAACAATGTCACAATATTTTCTGCCTTTTTCGTGCCTAATTAAACGGAGAATCTGATAAAAAAAAGAATTGAATAATTCTGAAGGAATAAACAAAAGAAAATAAAAAAATATTGATCTATTTTTTTTTGACAGACTACATTTTATGGCCGTCGAAAGGTGTGCCCGTTGTTCCGGAAAAATACATAATAGCATTTATTTGAATGCGCAGATAGAAAGCTGTTTTAACGTAGATTCTGCATAGGTATTTTTTACTCTTTCGGAACCTATTTTTGCAGATGAAAAATGGAGAGACATTTTTCCAGGAACTTTTGAATCAGTCGTTAGAATGTGTAGTTGACATTTTTGGTGTTGGTAAATTATATTCAGATGTGGCATATGTCATACCATATACAATAAGCATTGTTATAGACGCTTGATAAGTTATTAGTCGCAGTTTTAATGTTAAACCAAAACCAAAGTCATCAACATTAATAATTTCAAAACTTTTGCCGAAAATTCTATTACACTAACTTGAATATTTTTTAACATTATGCTCATAAAATGTTTAACTCTTGTATTCTTAATTTGTTGTCCAAACATTAATTATTCTGTAAAAGGTACTGAAATACCATACTGTGAATCGCCATTAATTAGAAGTGCAAATCGATGTATGATAATTGGGTTCTAATATTCAGCTAGTAGTGAATTAATATAAAATGTATTTGTATGTAATGATGATTCATGAGATAAATTAAGTCGTCGTGGTTGAGATGAATGAAGAATATGTGGATAAAATGATGGATCAAGTACTTTTAGTTGATATAGGTACAAGTATATCAACACTTGTAACAACACTAATTCCTGTCAGAAAATTTAAAATTCGAAGGTAAACCATAGTTGTGGCGATAATTGAAGTTGAAAGAATAACTGCAGTAGAGACTCATTCGGTTAGATTTTTATAGAAGATTTTTATTTGATGAGGATTAATTCAATATATCTGATATCTTCCAAAGCAATAGTTTGCTAAATCACAGAAAATTGAATGTTTTCTCATTAAAATAACACAATGGAAAGATTGAAAACAAAAGAAATCGGATACTTTGTTATCATTATAATGCTAAAAATGCTAAAGATTTTTTTAATAGGTGCTACTCGAAGTAGCGATAAAGAGAGGAATGAAAACATTTTTATCAATTATGATTTATTCTAATGTTAGATTGTTGAAAATTTCTTTCTATCTGTTATTATGTCTGTTATTAGTTCTGAGAGGAGCAATTATAGTTTGATTGGTTTTTAAACGCAAGAAGGATGCGACTGAGTACATAAGAGGATTCCAAACTACTTACGACGATCGTTTTAAACCTTGCTTAAAGGTTCATCGGGAAGTAAAGGAAATCACTGGTTAAGAAAACATGTTGATATTTAAGGTTGTTCGATAAGGATTTTGTAGAGAACTAAATGGGCTATCTTTCAGTATATTTGTTTTTTCTGAAGTCTTTGTAGCAACTGAGAACGATTAAAAATAATGTCATCGGTCATTACTTATATTTACGTCCAACTGTCCAATCGCTTTTTCCTGAAAAATTAATGGGTTGTACGTAATTCAGCATGCTGATTCTGAGTATCATAATCATTTGGGCAGCAAGCCATTTATTATCCCAATTTTGGGAAAAGCATGTTTTCACATGGAAGAGGAGATCGCAAAGCCCACAAAATCATATTTAGTTCATTTCTAGGACGATTATTGTGGGCGTCACAATCGATGGGATTATACTGGAGGAAAGCTTTTTTATGGTTTGGCTTGTTTTTTCTCGTCGCAGAGGAAATTTGTATTACGTCCAATTCTTTTAGAATTTTGAATGAACTTCGACTACCAGGACAGGAAGAAGCTTGCGTAGACCTCATTCAGTGAAGAAGCGTCATTTCTGCCCACCACTGATTTGCTAGGGACATCTGTAGAGCCCGATATAAATATAGTATTTTGAAAGAAAGGCGCCTTTTAAGTTAAAACCTAGCGTATAGACCTTTACCTCGCACACTGAAAGTCATGACATGTACAGATTAATTGATTTCTGTATTTGTTTTATTACTTAAATAGTTCTTTTCAATAAAAAAACGTAAAGGAACACAAATGTAATTATACATAAACAAAGAGAAACCAACCAAAGATAAGATACGCAACGATAAGATAAGCGAAACAACAGAAAATGCCGCATGAACGCTAAATACAGTGCTAAACCAAAATTTTCTTTTCTTCAACAAATTTTCTCAATTGTTTCACTGTTAGAGTTGCGTACAATCTAGAAGCGAGGAAAAAGTTTTAATATTTGGTGAGAACAGATATTTCGATACTCACACTCTGCATTTTAATCATGGAAATGGTAGTTGACAAAAAAGTCATGGAAACAAAATTTCTCGGAACAAAATGCACAAGTAATTAAAACAACATCGCCACAGTTATTTACTGAACACTCTTCATGTGATGTAATTGGTGGAAAACATACTTCATTGATATTGAAAAAAGTAGTTGGATCTGTTTTTGACAATCTACTTGCATACCAAGAATAACGTATCATTTGACGAAAGATTGGTGCTGAAAGCTAATTACGAACCAATGATGCAATCTTTATTATATTATTTCTTTCATACATATGTATTGGTATTACATCCAAAGCAACTCTATTATAAATTCTTTCAATAAATTTTTTCATCTGTCTGTTGTAATACATGTTCAATGGTTGTAAATCACTTGTCGTTTTCTGTGGAATTTGAATTCGTGTTATATGTTTCTTTTGATAATTGACTTTATCATACAACGAAATATCATTCTGAGCGGATCAACTGTCAGAAAGTAAAAGGCATTTATCTCCAATAGAAGGTAAGAGACAATTATCACGCCAATAGGCAACTAAAGATGGTGTTAATTTGCCTGATGCTGAACATGCAATTACAACATTAGAAGGCTTAAACAACTTATTTTTAACACTTTCTCCTATCTTACCTTTCGGCTCCTGAAAGCATAATAGAATAGGGCCTACCTGTTTTCCATCAAGTGAAATCGTTGGTTGCACTGTATAAGAGTGAGTGGTTGCATTTTTTAGGCTACCATACCGAACGTTTTTTCTCTCCCTCAAATGATAATGTTCTGGTTGAATGTACTTCTTTTTCAATGCCAACGTGATCGGTGTTCAGAATCTGTGATGGATTAAAATGAGAAGAGTACTTATAAAAATCTTTGATGAAATCTTTTTCTGTTTTTCAATCAATTCCTGATTTGCTACCTCATGTTTTGTTACAATATTTGTTACCCGACGAGAAACTATTCCGTGTCTACCATTGAAATCTCCTAATCATCTGTCTGATGCACTAAATTTATGTAATTTAATTTCTTTTGCTATTTTCAAACCCCATCGTTTAATATCAATATCATGAACCATAAGACTCTTTTATATTGCCCCTGCGCACATTTTGAACACCATCTCATCTAAATTTTTTGTTTTTTGTCGTTTCGTGCCCTGTTGTTCAATTTACTTACGGAACCGACTTATGTATGATTGATCTGGAACCTTTTTTGTATTTATGATGCACTGTCTTCCATGATCTTCTTCGTTTACCCGATGAATCTTTAGCACCAGCATAACCAACAACTTGTTTCATATATTCCAAAGAATAGCCCTTTACGCTATAAGCTTCTCGTTCTTTTCCCTCTGATCCCCACTCATCATCAGCTTCAGAACTATCATTATCATGAAAAATGTTATCATTAACTTCATTTTCGTAATCATCTGACATTTCATCAAGATCCAATGTCGTCTCCTCTTCGTATTCAAATCTTTTACATTTATTGAATGTTACAATTGTTTCACACAAATGCTTAGCAATTTCACGTTCTTTTGGTGAGATATCCGATGTTGAATGTAAACAAAGATTGTTTTTCACCAAATCACAAAAACAATCTACAGTATTCACAGGATTTACCACTCTTAAGATATAAAAATAAGTATAGAATCAAGAAAAAAATGTAACCATGATGAGTTACTTACCTTGCAAATGTTGACAGATCTTTAATAATAGAAGATATTATGTACTATTGCGTCGGTGAGTGCTTCTAAAATAATATAAACTCGTAAACCTAAAATGTGGAAACAAGAGATTGAGCGTAACTATTATCAGTGAAAATACGAAAAAAAAACGTTGAAATTTTTAATCCAATAGGATTACAGCGCTTGTGATGCCCCCAATAATCGTTCTAGAAATGAACTAAATATGATTTTGCGGGTTTTGCGATCACCTCTTCCATGTGAAAACAGGTTTTTCCAAAAATTGGGATAATAAATGACTAGCGGTCCAAATGAGTACCATACTCAGAATCAGCATGCTGGATTACCTACAACCCACTAGTTTTTCAGGAAAAAGCGATCGGACAATTGGGCCCTTCCCTCGTAAGAGTTAGAACTCGAATTCGATTCTCTTTCCGAATATGAGTTCAGAAAGTTTTCTCTAATTTCGTTCCAGAGTAGTGAGGGAATCTTTGAAAGACATGAAAAATTAGTTTAGATGGAAGGAGTGAGTCGAAGTTTCTGTACAACATATTTTTTATTGTAGTCTGCTTGAAAGTATGTCATATGAGTTAAAAACTACGATCTAGTACCAGCATTTTGTGCTCTTTCTGAATATCGGACTAGAAATTTTGTTTACTTTTGATCGCAAGTAGTAATCAAATTTTGTTAAAGTGTAAAAGGCCAGCTCAAACGATGAACAACAGATTTTTCTAACCTTTATAAGTGCCTTTGAAAAGATGCTAAAGATTGCCTAGCTCAGTAGTTAGGAAGAGCAAATAGTTCTTTACAAAATGTAATATTGAATCATTATGTACCTTATTCCGAAATGAAGATATAGAGATTTCGCGAGGAGCTCATTTCTGCGTAAAGAACTTTTTATGAAAAAGTGGATATTTCACGGAGGTCGTAGGAAAAACGACAGCTGGGATGCCGCGTCAAAAGACAAAAGAGAACTGAAATAGTAACTTTTATAGTGTAGATCTTACTGTGATGATATCAATATGTCTGGTATACATCAGTCTTCCTTCCTGCTACTCATCTATTTGCCTCTTCCTTTCTTCTTATTGTCCATTTATTAACCTTTCTCTTTCTTTTCGCTTTCTTTCTCTCTCTTCGCTGAGCATATAAACGTGTGCTCTATATGTAAACAATGAAATTTATGGCATAAAGTAGCTAAATAAAGCGTAGTTTCATCAGCGTAAACATATCTTGTATCTTAAATCGTCCCATTTGCTCTGTAATCTGATATAATAATAAAGGTTCCAAGTTTTAGTTTCGAATCCCAACAGCGAAAATCCGAAAATGTATGGGCAACGTTTTCGTTCAAACTAGTTTTTCACTCGTCTCTAGTTCTTTCAAGAGGTTCAAAAACGAACAAACATTTTGCCCAGAAACTTTCGCAGCATCCGTTATGATAGTGAATCATCTATCTGTATTTCCAGACTGTTCTGATACGTCATAACCTTTTTATCTCGTTTGTCTGTTATTTGTTCTTTCTGTCTATGTTTATCGTTTGTCATGATAATAAGACGTTAATGTTCCTTCAGAGTACTCCTTCTTGTCGTATTTTGTTTCTTCTTTTCCTCCTCTTTCTTGGTTGTGTATAAAAAGCGCACTCTCTATATATAAAAACTCAGTAGTTATAGCAAGGAAATTGGTAATAAAGAGGAAGCACGTAGCAATTAATTACACTATAATGATTTTTTTTCGATATCATTTTTTTATTATTTAGTCCTGATTGATTGACAGGAGACAATGCAGTCATATTCAACAGCAATTAATAATAATGTTAATACGATTTGGCTACTTGACATTTCCAGTAACTCGCAAAATATTCTTGATGCTTTAGAACAAATTCCGTCGTCGATCAATCATATAAAGACATTTGAAAATATTATTGGATGTGAGCAATTCATCCGATCCCTTTCGGATGATGATTGCATTGTCTTTATTGCTGATGTTCCATTGGGCCAACAAATTATACCTCGAATTCATCAACTTCAACAGGTGTTAGCCATATATATTTATAGTACTGAGATACAGTCAAATGAATCATGGTTTCGACAGTTTAGAAAGGTAATTATACATCCAACAACTTTGACGATTTAGATAATCTTCTTTCTTAGTTTCGAGGCATATGTTCGCAGTTGAATCAACTTGCTACTTCAATACCATCACGTTATAGGAGACGACCACGCCGTGAAACCGATGATCTATTCTCATTTGATATACTCAGCACCGATGATAATCAAGAGAAGTCAACTGCCGAATTGGACGGTCATTTCATTCATTCACAGCTGTTGATTGAGGCTCTTCAAAAAATGAAATCGACTTCAACGGCAATCGAAGAATTTATTCGCTTTTGTCAAGATCAAAAAGATATCAAAGATCAAAACTGTTATCTGAAACTTGTACACGAATTTCAAAACGAATATTCAAGTGATAAATCAGTGTGGTGGTATACAAGAGACTCGTTTGTCTATCGAATGCTAAACAAAGCACTTCGTGTACAAAACATCGATGTACTCTTTGTTTTTCGTTTTTTCTTCGTGATACTGCACAGGAACTCAAAGAAAATCAATGGTCATCTCCAGGATATGTTTATCGAGGTCAATCTCTGTCGAAATATGAGCTGAAAAGATTGCAGCAATCAGTGGGAAAGTTGGTTTCAATAAATTCATTGTTGTCGACGACTCGTTATCGTGATGTGACTGAAGTCTACGTTGGGAATACGGACGGTTTAGAAAAAGTACTCTTTATAATATATGTCAATCCATTAATTGATGGTATCAAACCATTTGCTGATATAACATTCCTGAGCGACTTCCCTCAAGAAGGAGAAATTTTGTTTATATTGGGATCAATTTTTCAGATTGAAAGCGTTCAGATTGGTGAATATAGAGTATGGTTGATTGAACTAAAATTATGCAGTGATCATGATGAAGCTTTGAAAACGATCTTTAATTATTTGCGAAGAGAATCTAGTCGATGTGAATTAGATCTTCTTGCACTTGGTAATTTACTGCACGATATGGGCAAATTTGAAGATTCAAAAAATTATTATAATCGTTGTCTGAAATTACTGCCGCCCAATGATCATGTGTGGAAGCCGTACTGTTATTACTTACTTGGTTTAGTAGCCACAGAAAACGGTGACGATAAATGTGCACTCGATCTTCTTAGCAAATCGTTAAACATTCGAAGGCAAACATTAAAATCATCAGATCCTAGTATTGCTGATACGCTCACCGCTATCGCGCGTGTGCATTACAATAGCTGTAACTTTGGCCAGGCACTACAATTGTACCGCGAGGCGTTAGCTATATTTCAACAAGCATTTGGTGATGATGATCTGACGAGCGCCATGACTTATACTAACATCGGTGTCGTCTGTAAGGAACAGAAGTTATATTTTGATGCACTCAATTATCATGAAAAAGCACGGGAGATTCGATTAAAAAATTTGCCACCGGGTCATTTCCGATTTGGAACATCTTGGAATAATATGGGAGAAGTTTATCAACGTCTTGGCGAATATGGCACGGCATTGAAGTATTATAAGCGCGCGCTTGAAATCTACAAGAGATCACTGCCACCAGAACACATAGAGATCGCTATAGTATTAGTAAATAAAGGCAGTATTAAAGAAGAGAAAGTCGATTTACGGACAGCATTACCTTTTTATAAACAAGCGCTTAACATTTGTCTTCGTATGTGATCTGTGGAAAATCCTCATCTTTTGTGTATCAAAGATATTATCCAAGGTTCTGAAAGCGATCGCGAAAATATGGATTTATCTGAGCCATTGCCGAAACAATTTAAAAGATTATTTCGTCCCTTCAAGTGCATCGCTTCCCTCTATCCACGTACATTATACAGAGCAACTCATCAGTAACATTGAAAGCGATAAGTACGATATGTACAACCAGCGTATATGTGTATGATTAGGTTTATATCGCCGTACCACGACAACATTTGTTTCTGTCCTGGCGGGGACTTTATTAGATAGTATTCTTAATATAATATCTACTTAGATAGTGTAGTACTTGCACTTTTCTGATAGAAACATTTGAGTTACAAATTTTGATACAATAATTAAAATTTATGGTGGGCGTGGATGTAGATGAAGAGGAGACACACGTCCATACCCCGAGCATGAGCAACAATGGCTGGGCAATGCAAATGTGAAATCTTTATTGAGACAAAATGAAGGCAGTATAAAAAAAGAATTTCTACTACGTAAATTTATTTACGCTGTGATCAACACACACAGTATAATAGTTGATTAGTTGTATAGCAGAGAACTAAGACTTCTAAGTTATTAGTTCTCCTTGATACGTTTTGCAGACACAAATAAGAAATGAATGATAGGAAACAATGTTACCAACATGTTGAAGAACACCTGTTGCTAGACTTGAGTTTTTAGCTGTGCTGGAGGCGGAACAGCAGCTGTGTTCACAATTGCAAGTGGAATACCCGCGTTCCCTGCGTTGTTACTGTTCGCCGGATTCTTCGAGGAATTAGCATGGTGGCCGGGTCCAAACCATGATTCTCCATGTAGTGTCTGATCCAAACCAATGATTTGATCTTCGGATGTGTGTGTAATGCCGAATGTAAAATGCATAGGAAGAAGAATACCTGCTGTGATTGCTGCCGAGAAGCTTGCCGTCTATAGACATCCGGATATAGTATTTTTAAAGAAGATAGAGGACAACTTACTACAAGTATGGCAGCAATCTGTTTCCACAATTGCACGGGGTTACCGTAAAAGGCTCCGTTGGCGCCTGCTGAGTTGATATCGATCTGACAGAAGAGACCTGTGCAAAAGGTACCCACAATACCGCTCATACCATGGCATGAGAATGCGTCCAGTGTGTCGTCGAAGTGTAAGTAACGGGTTTTCAATTTTAACCATCCGTAGACAATCACTGACCCGATACAACCCATCAGGAGAGCATAACCTGGTTGGATATAACCGGCAGCAGGCGTAACTATAACCAGAAACCAATTGAGATGGAATTATCTTCGTCGGATTTTTTATCTTGTGAGAGTATCAACAGGACAGAACAGATAATAACTTACCTGTGGCCAAGCCGACGACTATTCCAGAACAGGCACCGGATATTGAAACTGTGCCTTGGGCAGCATCAATCAAGATCCAAACTAGACCAGCAGCAGCAGCCGCCGTATTTGTGTTCGTCATTGCTATTGCCGCCACTCCTGTTTAACAAAAGTCACGTGTTTCAATGACTAGCACGAGTTCTTAAACACAAAACGGTTTGCAAGTGCTTATAGGAATCTCTCGATATTCGACAATTCTATAAATATACAGTCATGCACCACAACGTAGCTTGACAAATGAGCTTTGAAAAATCTACGCTACACACATAGATTTCTGCCTTCAAACTATCTTGAACGAATAGTTTTCTACTCGTGTGTCGCCTTCCTTGTTTCACATATTCTATCAGATGTTAGTTTCGACTTCCTTCCTCGAGATAGATTTGTTTAGTTGAATTTTGACTAGCTTTCAGAGCGATGGACTTTTCAACAGTGTTTCGCGTCTCCATTTTGGACTGCATGAAACCATGTGAAAGTCTAATACCAACTGAGGTTAGGCTACAGTTACCTAAAAATACCAGTATCAATAAAAACAAAAGTTGAAACTTAAGTCTATTACGGAAAACCAAGAAGCGCCGAGTAACGCCGTCTCGTCCCATCTCCTTACAATATAAATGACTATCATTTCCCACAGATTGCAGTTCCGTGAATTGATCCCTAAAATGATTTAGTCAATTCTGGTAACCGAATAGGAGCTTCAATGAAGGGAGTTTTTTTATTTTACACGTATTTTAAAGGATGTTAGTATTTCTATCCTTGATCAGAGCACTGATAAAAACAAATGTCGCTCGTCAGTAATGAATCGACACGCCTAAATATGTAAGACATATCTTATATAAAGAATATATTTAACATAAAACTTCCCCAAGTTAAAGTCTCTATTTTGGTTGCCAGAGTTTACTTAATCGTTTAATGCTCCACAGGTGTTGACCTGATTTAGGAATCGACTCAGGTAACTACATTTTGTGAAGAATGATAATCTACTGTCTTCATAATCGTGATAATGATCGTGATTGAAGAAACATTTTTTTCTTACTACGATCATACTTCATACGCTCAAAATGTGCACAATTCATTCAGAAAAAGTCTTATAGTTAATAGATTACCCATCAAGAAAAAAAACAACGTTAGCCTTCTCCATACCAATGAAATCAAAATAGTATAGACTTGGTTGAATACGATTAAATGATTTTGAGACTTCCCTCAATATTCTATAAAACACTAGGGTAACAGATATGGAGGAATAGAAGATATATGAGATAAAGAAGATGCTGGGATACTAATAAGTATACACATTAATGTAGGTGTGAGCGTATATCTCGTGTTATTTTATCGTTCTCGGCAACTACACCCATTTAGGCGATATTTGTTGTGCTGCTTTGATACTATTTAATGCAAGCCTCTGCAAGAAACTAGTATAGAACAAAGTTTAATCTACCTACCGTTGGAAGCCAGAGATGATCCACCATTGAAGCCAATCCAGCTAGAATAAGTAAAGTGGCGTGGTGGACAACAAGAGACAACTTGAACTTACCCAACCCACAAAAGGCCTGTTCCGAGCACGGTGAACGGAAGATTGTGAGCATCAAAACTATTCTTTGGATCTGGTGTTATTAAAACGCTAGGTACAATATGCTGACAGGGAAGAGAGATAAAGCTGAACTAACCGAAGTCGTGCCGCTTGCCAAGAATGAGAGCGGCAACCAAAGCGCTCGTTCCGCTGGACAAGTGCACAACACAACCACCAGCAAAATCAAGCGCACCGTAGATATGAAGCCAGCCTTAAATTAAAAGAAATTTTTTCGTAAGAAGCAATTATTTAAGGGGCCAGTGTGACTCTGAATCTGAAAAGTAGGCCAATGTCGAACACTCACACTCTAAAGTACGCCATTTTCAGTAAAGGAGTTTTTTCAAAAATGAATCTTTATCGTTTCCAAATAAGTTACCAATGGCACAATTTGAACGGCTTGACGGGGTAACAACGAATAACATTTTCTTAGATGACCAGAGCATTTAATTTTTCGACCCTCAAATAATACCGTTTTAGTTCTGTCAGAGTATGCAATTTTTTGTGGTTTTTTATGGGAAGAAAAATAGCAAAGCAAACAAACCGAGTGGGGAAAAGATCCATCGACAAATAGGATCGTAGCACACTGTCGACCAAAGAACTACAAACAGCATGTACGGAAGTAGCTTCATACGCCCGACAACAGCACCCGAGATGAGAGCGGGTGTAATAACGGCAAATGAAGCTTGATAGCCTGCAAACGCGAGTATAGGAATTGTCTGTGAATTGACAGTATCCGGTAGAAGTCCATATACACTGTCCGTTGTCGAGTGAAAGTTGAGAACGCTGAATTGAAATGAGCCGAACCCAGTGTTACCTGGCCCAAAAGCAAACGAAAAACCGAAGAAAAACCATTGGACGGTGACAATAGCCATGCAGACGATAGAGAGAAAGAGTTGATTGAGAATATTGTGGGTTGCGACGAGGCCGCCATAAAAAAAAGCCAACGCTGGTGTCCTATACTCGAATTTCAAAACAAACAGTAAGAAATAGGAGAGGAAATAAAAGGAAACTCACATCATGTAGACAAGAGCCGTCGACGTTAAAACCTAGGAAGAAAATTTCTCTCAATTATAATTACTAGAATGCCACATATCCTCTCAGTGCAAAGGAAACAAATTCGTGGAGAATCAAGAAGGGACGAGATCCCAACATTTATGTTCGAGTAATGCTTCATTGTTGGAAAGCAAAATATTCTTTCATAAATTGAGAGTGAGTAAAATACCTTCCTCTTCGAGCCTGAAAGCTTAAAGAATTTTCGAACTATGTGTCAAATGTGGCTCACATGTAACATGCAATGGTTCGACTCCGCTCTGCGCTGTTCTATAATTTGAAAATATAAACAATATCTTTTTGTGATTTTTTCTGTGCAGACAGAGGTACGTAGAGCTACAGGTTGAAAATCAATTGTGATTCATTGGTCATTAATGACCACTTTTGAATAATTACTCATTGACTAGAAACTCTAATAGCACCAGCTCAAAAGAACTGAAAATGTTATAGAAAACCGACTGTGGGCCTACTAACAGCTCCACAGACGTAAGTATCTTGGCTGAAAAAAATTTCCGTCAGTGCAAATAAAACATGGAGGAGAGTGTGCATTGTGGCCCATGAGTAAAAACTGAACATACCCAATCATTGTCGCCGGAATTGATCGTTAAATTGCTCATGTTTGTGTCGTAGTGTTACTTACGTTCAGTGAAGTTACAAAGGAGTGTGATTATAAATATAATTAGGCCACGCGTATCAAACTATAAGAATAAGCGTCATATTAGTTTTCGTCGTAATGATAACTTGAAAGGCTTTTGGCTAACAACTTTCTTCTCGGCTATATGGCTGAGGACAGAATGGATTAAAGACGCTTCATAACTGGATGGGTGTGGGTGGGGTAAAAAACATGTGTAACACCCACACTCGGCACCACCTTCTGCGTGGAATATTTTCTGAAAGGATTTGTCAATGGAAATTGTGGCGTAACGAAATGTGAGCCAGGTATGGCTCACCTATACCGTCAAGGTTTGTAGTTCTACCACGCCTAGATTGAACTTACCAAATTTTCATACCAAAGTTAAACTCTAATTTGAACCACCTCAGTTTAAATCAGAGCTAGGACAAGTAAAAGCACAGCAAGCAAAAATACTTTACTTGCACTTGAAAATGTTTACTTTTACTTTTACTTGCTGTTGCACCAGTGTACTTGCCCCTGTACCTGTATTTTGAAACAAAATACTTGATACTCATCCCCAGTCAAACATTTTTTGGGATGCGCATGACATACTTGATGATCTTGAGCAAGAAAGTCATGCGCTATGGACACATCTTGAAATATTTCTTGACATGCGGGTAATAAGAGAAATTTTTGTAAAAAAAGGCATCCAAATCGAACAATTTTCTTCTATAAATGAGCATTTTTTGAAGAAAAAACGTTGTTACATATACCAAAATTTTTTATAATTTTTTTGTGCACATGCGCATGATCTTCTTGAACTTCTTGGGCAAGATGGTCCTGCGCTATGGACACATCTTGAGTTCCAGTGTTGTCAAGCGCTTGAAAACAATTTCGACTAGGGATACTTGTCTTTCAAGTAAAGTATTTGGTACTTATATTTATAATTTGGGAAAGGTACTTGATAGTTATACCCATTGAGCCATAATGAATGGAGGATACAATTGCAAAGTATTTTTCCCTAAGTACAAGTACAAATACTTTCGCCCGAGCTCTGGTTCAAATATACAGTTTTGAGCAGTAATCAATATCTTATATTGCCGATTATAATTCACAATTTGGGTAGAATAATAGGAACGTCAAAAAATGTAGTATATACTAATAAAATTTATAGAATCTAATATCTCGACGAATAGAACTTATTCATCATTTTTCCCTCTACCTACATCGACAAAACAACACTTAGATGAACAAAAACCGTAATTTTGTTTTGAATCATGGAATCTTTTTCTATAACTGATTCCAGTAAGAGTGGACACCCTCCTACTATGTCTACACATGGCTCATCTACATCGTGGTCATCACCATCGTCAGTAGCAATATTACTGACAGTATCACTATCGTCATCGTCATTGTCATTATTACCTGTCGCTACTATTTGTTCGTCAAATGATCGAACATCAAATCCTATCTTACAATCGCAAAAACGGTAATCAAGCTAATCTACGATGGTCGGAATTGCGTACGCTTGACACATATACAAGTCAGTAAGCGCAGGTGATGATACATTATATCTTCTATGTGGATGAGGGAAGAAGGAAACGGTGGCGATTTCAGTCTGTGTGCATTTCTAATTTGGACACACTTGACAACACTTATAGAAACTTCCCGTAGCTGGAAGTTCTGGAGGAGTACATGGGCGTGCAAGAAAAAATCGTAAAACTCCTCAGAATCAGATGATATTTTGAAAATCTGTAGATAAACACCGAAAATGGGGCTAACGAAAATAATTCCGGAAAATTTTGTAAACTCAATGTGTCTGCAAAGGATACCAATGAGTCTCTAGGAGTACAATAAAATTTAAAAAGTTCAAGAATCTACAGAACGAATTTCAGGTTATATAAGTTACAAAAGATGCCCTCCCCCTGAGAGCGAAGAATGTATTGCACTAAAATCAATGCTCTATATTTATTTACTGGCTATATTAAACTTGTATCACGCTTGCATAACAAAGATTTCCGATTTTTATCGGTGGCAAGATACAGAGCTCTACCATTAAACTTTGACTGAAACTCAGAAAAAATCGATTATTCTTTGAGTAGAAATTGATTAAAACGTTGTAAAGCTCGATAATTAAGGACTACAATTAAAAAAAAAACATTTATGCTCAAAGTGGAAAAATTAATTCTTTCTCTCTCGTCCCACATGAGAAATCATTTTAGAAGAAAGAAATAGAGATGGGTCCGGTCGGGCATGGGCAGCCCATTCGGACGCTTGGACCGTTTTGATATATGATGAGCAGCAGCTGATATTCTGAAAGTTGGGCTACAAAAATCACGTTGACCGCAATTTCAATAGCCGGAAAATATGATTGAGCGAGCGCCATAAATAGAACACATGTGAGCGTATGAAGTTGTAACACAGAGGTGTCATTGTTGGTTTTTCAGGGTAAAACTATCCTGATACAGCTGGGCATGTGGTCATTCGCATGCATGCAAGCTCACAATATCACATACTAAATTTATTTCATATCGCGCTCCTTTTAGTCAAGAGCAGCATCATGGTTTCTCCTAAATATCATCCTGCCAACATATATTGCAATAGAATCCCACTCAAGTTAGACTCTTATTCTTATTTCGTTTGATTGAATCATATTAGTGAAATAACACTTAAGCCGGTTCACTCACTAATATAAAAAAAAACTCGAAGGTCTGTAAAACGAAACAAAATAAATGAATGCAGCAGCTATTAATTTACAAGTAAACAGTAAATATTGCCTTCACTTATTTACTAGTAAAGTCGAATTAACGTACTACCCTTCATAGAGACCACCCTTAGCCAGCAGCTGAAAATTCATAAAAGCAGTCCCAAAATGGCTTATTAGCATCTTGCCCATCACTTTCAAGCACAATCGTGCTGTGCAATTTCGTCAAATCAGAACTATTACGCAGGTACATCAGTTGCTACGTACACTTACCTCAACCAGTTAGTATTTAGAAGCAACTGCAGCCGTTACTATTTACACAGAACTCAAGCTGTTACTATTTACAGGTAACTACAACAGTTATTGTTTACTATTAAATAAATAACTATTATAGAGACTGTAATGGAGTTATCTCAATAGAAATAAGAGTGAATATGTCACTCCTAGTTCGAATATATCTTTCCTTATAAGACTTCCTTCTTCATCAGTAAAATGCGCTTCACTATTTGTGAAACGCGTTATTGACTGTTATTCATCGTATTTCTTTTTTTCATGACAAGTTTTGAATAGCCACTCAGTTAAACAAACAATAGAAAATAACACGTGAACATTAATCTCATTTCACAAAAAAGAATCGAAAAGATATGAACATTTCCCGATTTCTTTCCGGTCTACCACCTTACAGTGTGTTTCAGATCGTCCTCTTGTCTAGTTTGTCTGCCATGTAGTGTACTGCGTGATTGATATTTTTGATCACGATCACGAACACGAATTGGGTTTTCAATTATATTTATTTAAAATACCATGATGCTGTTAACCCTTAGAATATCTCTGTTTAAAAATAATTAGAATATCTTGATATTCTAGTAAAAAAAATAAAAATTCAGTGCAATCTAGAATTCTAGTAGTAAAATTTTGAATTTTATAACTAGACTACCATTCGATAGAATTTAAATTTTCGCTGTGGCTCGATTTTAATTGGTGCTCAATTTAAATTTTCGTGGAAGGCACTCGTATACGACGTAGCATGAATTCAAGTAGATTTCGAATGAATTTTCGCAAGCACAGAATGCGAGCATTATGAAGGAGACAGTATTCCAATAGTATGATGAACGCTTTTACCACGTTTTTTATGCAGCATCTTTTCACTGGAAATTCAAAGATTTTTTTATTGGGCTTAAATTTCCATTTGTGAACGAGTAAAACCGCACAAATATTCAAAAAATCTACATATTTTAAAGAGTAAATATGTAACGCGTTCATAAATAATAAAAACGATATTTTTACGGTGCTCTATAGTTAAAACGACGTTTTAACGGAATTTGAGTGCGTCTTTTAAAGGCATTTCTCTGACTGTGTAGCGTAGCAGCAATCTTTTAACTTAAGTATGTAACCAACCTTGCGAATGTATCAATGTCAATATTGATACCTACAATAGGTCAATATCTGAAAGAGATAAAAAATAAAGCCTGGGACAAGGCTATATCACACTAAAGTTCTAGTTACACTACTAAGTAGAAGAGCTGGAATCATTTTTGATATAGCTAAAAGATTTAGATCGGCTGACCAAACATACTATGTAGCAACACAAATGGTTACAATAATGAAAAAAAGTGAATGCTGTTGCTTCGAGTCATTACCTTCGTCAATTCTGTTTTGTACAATTGTGCAGTTGTTGTAAAATGGAAAATTGAAAGTGCTCGATAGCTTTTTTTAAGTATAAAGAAACGACATAATTTTGGTGCTCTCACTCTCCCATTCTTTCACTCGTTACTTGAAATCAAAGAAAAAAGAATCTTGTTGTTTAGTACATGCTATGTGTGAGTACAGTTGCACTCTAAAACATGTTGTTTGACAAAATCAACAAAATATTTCTTATATTTTCTGCTGAACCACATAGTAACTGCAGGATGAAAATGATTTCAGCTATTTTTGACCGCACTTAATTGAGGGGTGTCCAGGGACTGAGGAATGGGATTTCTTCAGATTCCTTCGAACACCAGCAATAAACAGAAAGACACTAGAGGAATTGGCGATTGTCCCGCAGACACTAAATGAATCCGTCTCAATATCAAGGCATCTCCCTACCAAAAAGCACACCATACGATACCTTCTCCGTAAGATGTAACACAAAATACCTAGACAATCACTCAATTCCTCCGGCAGGGATTGGCTACCATCAACCTAACAGCCAACCTTCTCAGGTAAAAATCAGAAACCGATGCCAATCCCTCAAAAAGGGATTTACGCGAACCAACCCGATAATCTTGAAAAATACAAGGGAATGACTACCAATCGTATACACAATAAAAAAAAGTACTCTACGAAACTTAAAAAGGTTCCGAGGTTTGCAACGAATTCGAAACCCTTTTGCAATGTCGTACGGAACCTTCAAAGTTCCGTATAGTCTCACGAAACCTGTGTCGGAGTCTCCGATATCTTCAAGGGTTTTGTGAGACTTTACGAAACCCTTCATGAACCTCGAAGGTTCCGTATGATAAAGAAAAATGGTTTCGAATTCGTTGTAAATCTCGGAACCCTTTTAAGTTTCGTAGAGTGCTTAGTTTTTTTCAGTGTACAGCAAAGCCTATTCAAGAATAACCATTGATTCCTACTGGAAACCTCACAATGGCAATACCATGCTTCTAACTAAGTTACCTGATAGGGACTTATTCCACATCCTTCGAGTAACTGGGTAACTGTTATTTCTCACATCACTGTTCTAATTCATCTTGGATCCGGGAGAATGGCGGGGAACCGAGAAATTATGATAGTTCTGCTGATAGTTCCCAGGGACTATCCTGAGCAAGGGGGAAAAAGCTGATTTAACTCAGCTAAAAATCAAAATTAAATCAAATAAATCACTATAAATCAAATAAATCACTTTGAATCAAATAAATCACTTTAAATCAAAAAAATCACCTCAAATCAAAAAAATCACCTTAAATCACAAAATCATAAATCACCTTTTCTCCCCTTGGATATTAGTCATTGTTGATTTTTCTCGTTTTCTAAGTCACATAAACTTGCAGTGTGTCATAACTAGCTCTTAATCACAGTGGATTTTACTTATAAGACTTTAGTATCACTATTAAAGTGCTTATTTTAAAGAATGATGATGAATGATTGTTGAAGTAGAAGGGAAAATAGTGAACTTCAAGGCTTTAAGAGACTGCACAATACTTCATAACTTCTCGAGAATTCACAACCGATACGTCAGCTGTTTCTTTTTCGATTGAAGTACACGAGGAGACATTTGCTCTCATCTTCTTCGCGTGCTCCGAAAATATCTGCAAAGATGCTGATCCTAGTTCAAGGCAGAAACAGAGATTTCGATGCCTGCAGCGACTTGGCGACCTTTTCGATATGCAGCGTTTTGGTCTCGTAATAGTCTGTCATCTAGACGACAAGATTTCTTCGTAGGCTTCTCGAAATAGTTACAGTAATTTCATTGTGTTTAATACTTTAGTTCTATTGGGAATACACTGAAAGCTTGCTTTTTACTATTTTTTTTCTATAGATTTTCTCTCTTTTGGCAACTCTCGATGAACATGAAATTTCAGAGGATTGCAGATTCTATATAATTAATTTTCCATACCAATGTAATATTCAGCAGAAAAAAGAAATTTGAGTCGACTGTGGCTAGACTCTGCCTCTTTCAATAGATTTAGTTTGGTATCTGTTTTGTCTCTCCAAAAGATATTGTATAATTCATACAAAATAGAATTGATTATACAGCAAATTACAATGGGCAAGCAATCATTCTATTTTATTTTGATATAGTAATTTGATATCGAAGCGACTTGATAAAATATATTAGACCTTTTGTTTTATGAATATTGACTCAATACAAATACTCCGATCAATCTTCCTGGATAGAAATAGTTGTTGATATCATAAATCTAGTTTGACAAGCCACAATAAACGCTTTTATAATCAATATTTTGAAAAAAAGATGCAAAAAATGAAAAACAATTAGGTTAGTTGGTCTAAAAAAGGTTGTATCTAACAGCCAGCAAAGAATCTTAGGCTGAACCGAACCGACCATCTCCCATTACCCGTTGCAGCTCTACGGCGAATAATCGAATTTTTAAAGCAATGCGCTCTGTCTAATGATAACAGTTTCAACTAGATATTCGAGACCTAGAAAAGTAATTCTCTCTCATCATTTAACTGAAGAGGCAACTTGCGGCTTTTTGATCCATATCCGATAACTTTTAAGCAGAAAAAATGTTTTGCTTGAAACTACTGCCATATTTGAAATCAACACATAGCACTTAGTCCATTGATGTATTCTCCAACTTGTTTCTACGACATTTCGCTGACTAAGCTTTGCCTCCCGGTGACCCTCGGAGATATGAAAAATGGACTTCATTGAAGCGCGATTTCAGCACCGGAAACGCACTTTCAAGCTTCTAGAGAGGTGTGGGTGTGTCGGTACGAGGAAATAGAAAATCCTATACCCAAACCCACACACCCGCACTCTAATAAAGATTTTTTAAAATTTACTGTTAACAGTAAATTTAAAAGCAAATCCAATATTGAAATTCTTTGAGTTCAGATATAACCGGTGGTAAACCGGCGGTTTTGATCACATGGGATGTAGTTTAACGTATGTTTTTTGAAAGTAATCGAGTACAATGCAGCGCCATCTTTGGACTCACAATATGATTTGACATTGTATCATTGTCTTAGCTGTTTATCCTATCTTTTATATCTTTCAATTTTAGTTCAATTTTTGCCCTCAACTGTTTATTTTATTTGCTGCAATTTTACTGCACGGTGGCTGGTGCTGATGATATCGAACAAAAAGTCATTGCATGGCAGACTTTGCTAAATGATCGTTTAGCTTTTAAGATCAATTATAAAACAAAGCAAACTTTATGTTCTTTATATAAACATTGTATTACTTTTACAAATAAGGAAAATTTCTGCATAGAACTTTTTGATCAGTCCACGAAAGAATTGGACGATGATATGCACCGTTGTTATTCTGACTATGTGACAGACACGACAAAGGCGCAAATCAATGACTTAAGAAAACGTGCACTATGTGCTATAAATGAATGCAAGCTGAAGATCAATCAGGACTTAGCAAATCAGCAGTGTGAATTAACTTTGAATGAATTAGCAAAAATCATTGGTGATATATTTCTTGAAATCTCGGCAATGTTGGATATAGAGGTGTCAGCCGAGGTGCTCATCGGCGCCGGCTTTAAAAATTTTGATTTATTTTTTAATGCTCAGCGGCGGCTGACTCGAATATTTTGGCTACACGGCGGCGGCTGTAAGGTTAAAAAAGCACTATTTTTGTGAACAAGAACAGTCTGTCTATTGGAATATCCTACCGTTAGTATTTTCAAACAAATATCAAATATGTGAAACAACTTTATTTTACACCTTGACATAATAAATAAAGTACATTTAAATAAATTAGGGATACACCAATTCCTAGTACATGGTCCGAAAGATTATATGTTTGCCTGATGAAGAACGCAGTTATCCGCTTATTTCATAGATCAATCAAGATTAATTTTTTTCGCTCCATCCGAAGCTGCAGTCGAATTTATGAAAGATTTTAA
>CAJNYU010001372.1:0-65339 GCA_905331475.1 Rotaria socialis | reverse complement strand
AAATCTAAATGTTGTTCAAGTGGTAAACGTCCAGTTTCGTATGCCTGCTTTATTTCAGCTAATTTCTGTTCAGTCATTTTTGTATTTTTCAAACAACTTAATTTGAAATCATGAGCTCCACCTTTCAGTTGATTTTTTCAAAATAAGAAATTAAATTCCTCATTACATAAAGCATCGATTAGACGCCATATATATGGATGTTTTTTGATGATTCGACGTGCAGACCGTGCGTGCCATGCTTAATATGGAAAATTATGTGTAGAAATACTAATACCATCCATCAAGGATGATTTAATACATTCACATGCATTATTCGTTCTAAATTTGAGATCATTTACATTCCACATGTTTACTCCTATTTTGTTGAACCAAAAATCTTGTACATATTCTACAAATTTTTTCATTCTTTTGGGTGCACCTAACTTGATCAAGTGCAAAGCAGTTTCAGTTTCATTAGATGGTAGTAATGCAAGAGCCAAAGTATACTTTGACCACTTACGTACTTTCTCTTCATCACAATACGCTATTGCTAGTCCTTCACTAACTAGACGTCGATGAAGACTCTAATTGAAGTGGAAAAAACATCCGTTATGCTCAGTTGTTGGTAACTATATGAAAAATATTAAGAGTTAACTACAATTTTATATGGAACGAAAGCATAAACCCGGATTCCATAGAGATAAAATGCATGCCTGACGTTTTACTGCTTTGATTAACGATGTTTCAAAATCTGACATCAATACAAGTAGGGGTGGACCATTTTTTTTAACGGAACTTAATTAATGACATTAATTAATGATTTCCATTAGCCATTAATCTTAATGGTCAATGTTTTCTAAGAAAAACTTAATTCATTAAGATTAATGTTTAATGAAAAACATTAACATTAATTTTAAAATTAATGTTTTCATTAATCATTAATATCAATGTCAATGTTCTTGAATGATATTAACGGTTAACGGAAACATTCACCATTAGTATGAATAGTAATGTTTTCGTTAATATTAGGGATTATATTTTCATTAATCATTAATATCAATGTTAATGTTTTCATGAAAACATTAATTTTTCCATACTACTGAATTACACTGTAAAAAAATCCGTAGAATACTAAACCCAAAAAGGGTTGACGAAAGTGCAACGTATAATAAACCCTTTTTCCGTTTTTGAAAATTTTCATAAACCCTTAAAGGGTTTATGATTATGTGGAAAATACCCATTAGGGTTTATGAAAATTTTCAAAAACGGAAAAAGGGCTTATTATACGTTGCACTTTCATCAACCCTTAAGGGTTTAGTATTCTAAGAATTTTTTTTACAGTGTAGGCTTTTCTAAGGAAACATTATCTACAATTATTAATCAATTAACTGATCTTAATAGCTAATGTTTTCTCCGAAAGTGTTAATTACTTAATATGGAAAGTTATGATGCTTTCATGAAAACATTTACCATTAATATTAAGTCATTGATTTTAAGGAAAACATTAACCATTAATATTAATGATTAATGAAAACATTAACATTAATATAAAATTAATGTTAATGGCCCACCTCTAAATACAAGTGGTTCAAATTTAGTTCCCATAGAGATAGCTGTTGTTTTCAAATCTTCTATCATCTGTACGTAAGCGGATGTTTTCTTATCCACAAGCAACGCAAATGTACATGGAAATACTAAATACATGAATCAGAACATGAGTTTATTTATCTACAATAGATGATATCTAATTTGATACCTTCATTTTTTCTATATCCATGAAAAGTATAAAGCTGATTAAAAATCATGCAATGGCACTGTAGAAAATGTACCATCGCAGAAAACATAAGATGATTTAAATAACTCATACAGCTGTGTATTTGATGAGAATATAAGTAAGCGGTCACCGCTAACTGTAGTTTTATCAAGGGGGAAAGTGCAGGTTTCGAACCCCCACCACCTCAGCACCCGCAGCACCTTTTCGATGGTGAGATTTACTTCAGCCGTATGGAAATGAATCGGGAAAACTACCTTCATTTTCAATAGTAGAGGTGAATTTTTTTCTTGAATTATTCACAGAATCTGAATGAGATTTATTTCAGAATAAAAATGCCGACAGAAAAAGAAAAGTATCCTTCGAAAGTAACCGTATATCAAATTGCAAAATGATATACCAAAAAGTTTGATCCTTCTTTTATCAGTGTGAGAACTAATACTGAGCTCTGATTATTTTTCAGAAGTTTATTTTTCATTTTATCACTATTGCATTGGTACAGCTTCTGGTTTCTCTCAGGTATCAAAAAAACATTGTACGAAATGCCATATTCCTTGGTAAAAAAAACCTGCACCTCATTTTATTAGCTTGAAAATCATCATTGAATTTGGATTATTTTTCATAAGTTTATTGTGTATTTCATCAAAAATCAATTTTTAACACCTCGAGTCCCCCGTCAAGGGTCGGAAAACCTTTTTTTGTTCTGGTTTTAATATAGATCGTTATATTTCCATAAAGTTAAGCTTTCTGATTACAATTATTGTCTCATTTTTGAATTTCATCGAATAATAAGAAAGATATGAAGCGCTCTCTCGGAGCCTTAAAAACAGTTACTGACCTAAAGATCCATGAATATTCGATTTATACTGTTTGAAAATAGGTCCGTTCGATGCACAATGTTTTTTCTATCAGAATATATAAGAACGACTTAGATATTCAATCTTTTTTCTCTCGATAAATTACAAATACCACCCCGATCGGGTCATACAGTTACAAATACTGCTTTTCTCAGTCTTACTAAGTGCAGCTTTTCGAGGTGTACCAGTTAGATTTTCTTACCGGATACGTAATTCAATGTGCTCTTTCTAATGAAACAGTTTTCAACTTAAAACTCGATGTAATGTAAAGCATTTTCGCTCCAATACTAGTGTTGGAATCGAATTTATGCCATTGCTTGGATGATACTTGATAGTTTCAAACAGAATAATTCTTATGCGACTGAATATAAATATTATATTTTTTTAAGCACAAAATCTGAGCGGATCTAATTAATCCTACAACTTTTGTTTTCGGTCAGATTTTTACGTCTGGCCCTTTTCAGGATCATATGAAAACGAAATATTTTATTCAAAACAACTATTTGATTGATTATTAATTGATCTACTTTATCTCAAACATCACTCACAAAGTTTGGAAACTTTTAACATTGTCCACATGACTTTTGGAGTAAGTTTTTTTCTGTTATCCATGACGGGGATCAGGGGTGAAAATCTGACCGAAAACAAGAGTTGTAGAAATAATTAAATCGAATTAGATTTTGTACTTAAAACAAATACAATATTTAAATTCAGTCAAGTCGGAATTAATCTGTTTGAAACTATCGAATATCGCTCACAAATGACAGAAATCCGGTTTCAAGAGTAGTCTATTGGAGCGAAAACACTTCATATTACAAGGCGTTTTAATTTGAAAACAGATTTATTAGAAAGAGCACATTCAATTACGTATTTGGTAAGAAAATTCTTCTGGTAAACCTCGAAAAGCAACGCTTCATAAAATTGAGAATAGCATTATTTCTAACTGCATGACGCAATCTGGGCGGTATTTAGCATTTATCGATAAAACAAAATTTGAATGTCTAAGTCGATCTTATATACTCTGATAGAAAAAAACATTCTGTAGCGAAGGGGCATATTTTCAAACAGTATAAATCGAATATTCATGGACCTTTGGGCCAGATAGCTGTTTTTAAGTCTTCCCGAGAGTGCTTCAGATCTTTCTTAGTATCCAATGAATTTAAAAATCTAAGATCGTATTTGTGATCGGAGAACTTAACTTTATCGAAATATAACTACTTGCACTAAAATCTGAACAAAACGTTTTTTCGATCCTTGAGGGGTACTCCAGATGTTAAAAATTGAGTTTTCACACAATACACAATAAACTCGTGGAAAATAATCAGAATTCAATGATGATTCTCAAGCTAATAAAATTAGATGCAGGTTTTCAGTGAATTCAAGTTCCTAATTTGGTTCACCTCTGTTTTTATTGTGGAATTAGTGTATTCACCAAGATTAAGGGAAAACAATGAGTTTAACAGAGAATCATGTCATTCTGTTGTATACTTCTTCTTTATTTTACTGTTCCTTTTTCACAACTACTAGCATGTTTAGCATGTTTCAGAATCTCTAACACCTGATCAGCACCTTCGATACGTTGTAGCAAAATTTGGTGCTTGGAGCCAACACTTTCCCCTTGAGTTTTATCATTTAATAGAAAACGTTCGAATCCACGTGTCAATGTATACATATGTGGAATGATAAAATCTAAAGATCGTGGAATATTTGGAATACATTTATGACGTTCTCGACTAAAAGCAGCTTCTAAATTTAAATGAAAATACGAATTTCAAAAGAAACGAATTAAGAATTTACTCATATGTTGTGGATGTGTTGATAGTTGCTGTGCTTCTGAAGATAAATTTATCTTTCTCATTTCTTGTTCAATAAGCAGAGCAACTGGTGTTAATTCTTCACGAACGCGTCGTTTAACTTGTGTTCTAAATACTCGAATCTCTTGTTTTGCAATCGAAGGCCCATGAAGATGATGAATTTCTCCTTCAGTACTTATTGAATGTCCACCAGTACTAATATTTCTGGTTGTGATAAGTGTTGCGGAACAAAAGCGAGTCTTGCATCTCCAATAATATTGTACTTTAGCCTCTTTATTTAAAGGGTAGCTATATTCACTCATCATTAGAAGATCACGACCTTTTTGAGTTTTAGAAAAGTTAACAGTACCAACATTTTATGTTGATCCAAGAGATTTAGTTAAAAAAATAGATATATTTTTACATGAACTGATATTCATACTGATGAATCAGAAGATACAAGTAACTCAGGTTGTTGAGATACCATCATAAATGTGTTTTTCAAATGGTTTGCTAAATTGAATGAAGATAATTCAAGAAAGACGAAATAAGACTATCTAAAAAGAGTCCCAAAAAATTAAAAAAACAATGCATACAAAGTTAAATCACTTTCCGAATATATAATGCAGTTCGTTTCTGATTCTTTGTCTGTGAGGATATATGAACATTTCTAGCTTTAACCACAGAATTCGTGATATATAGATGTCTCTTGCATAACGTTTTTCATTCGCATCGAACGCAATTCATAAGAAAATAGTTACATCGCGAGTATACCCACAACGCAAGTGTATGCCAAGAATCTCATACTTGCAACGCAACTATCCTTCACTATTATTTTCTAAATCAAGTAGTAATTTGAGAAATATTTTTAATATTTTTGACAAAACGTCATTCGATGAAATATTATTCGACGAGCTGGCGTTCGACCAATAGTCATTCAACGATTGGCTATGTTCCCTTATTCTTCTCAAAATTGTGCGTAACTTATCGCATATGTAGATGACTCTGAATTAAATTAGTTCCATAACTGTTGTTTTCAGGTTTCTTGAAAATTCTCTTTGTTTTCACCTTATAATTATATAATGAAGCGAAGCTTTCAATCAATCATGCAGTGTTCAAAAGGACCACGTTCACCGCATATATAAAACGAAATTAGTGGATGCCGCTAGTCGTGAGTAGTGCCAACGAACGACTAGCCGCTCAGTTAAAAATCTGTTGTGATTATAAGACTACAGGCCTTGCAGACTTATTGAATAGTTACACGTTGTCTCCATCAGAAAAGTTGAAACAATTTTCGAACATAGGAGATATTTTGAAATTCTTCCGAAGGCAGGTCGTGAAATATTTGAAATTTATATTTGTCGTAATTATCTTAATAAGTTTAGTTTTTCCTGATTGCGAGTGGATTTGATTCAAAAGATGTAAATCTTAAATTTATCTATCTGTAAACGTGCATGCGGGAATGAATATATGCATTCTAGACGGAAAACGCGCCGAAGCAAAATGAACCCAGATGTATTTGAACAAAAATGAGAATAACGCTAACCGAAATCGAGTTAGAAAAAGTCAGTTTGATTTGATCTATGATTTACTCGTGCAGATTCATGTTAAATATCTAGTTCATAGACCAGTTTGAGTTGTAACTTTACTAAAATGGAGTATTTCAATCATAGCTCTCTTGAATGGATCTTTTGCTTCACTCCGTTATCAAGCTGACCGAAAGCTTTTGGGAGCATGGCTTGAGCTGTAGCAGATCGGATGCACTTAAATTCACTATCGACATAAAGTATTAGTAAGTAGTAATTAAATGCCGTTTTCTTGGTGATACTGCCAAGCAAGTTTTCTATTTATGCTCGGTTATCAATCATGTTTTCCATGAAAATCATTTCGAAGCTATAAAATGTGAAGTCTCTCAGCAAGATAGTTTTGGATAGCTACGTTCCACATGACTAAATCCTTTCAGTAGAGGGTTGGCGACGCTAACGTCGCGTTACCTTGTGCTTAAAAAATACAAAAACTAATTTACGGAAAATGTTTTTAACTAGATACTGAAAAACTAACAGTTATAGATCGAGTTAATTTTCATATGAAAAACTTTTTGATTTTTGATGCATTGGTTTGTACGAGAAAATTATAAACAAAAACCAAAAATTACTTACCAACTGTTTGGATTCGAGAGAATAAAGTTTAAAGATAGTAAAATATCGAATGTAACCATTATTTCGACAAAAGAAGGACCAAAATAGTTGATTTTAGTAGCATATAGAGTGAAAGTGTTGATATTTACATTAGATTCATTAAAAAAATTTTTTAACATTATAGTTTTGTTTTTTCTATTTCGTTTTAGGACTCAGATTGACGAAATTAGTTTTGATTTCACATGTACATAAGTATTTTGCTGTAAATATTCATGGTGAAAAGCTATTTTTACACAAACAAACGGCCACTTGTCATTTGCAAGAAAAACAATTACGTCTATCATGGTGTGATCGTCTTCAACGTGTTCAAAGAAAAATACTTCTTGATAGGAATTTTTGTTATAGAATTTATTTTACGTGTAGATTTTTTCTAGTATGCTATATTTTGTTCTTGGAACTTAAACTCGTGAAAAATTTTCAAACTATGAATAGTATTTATGGTTTTTGATTAAAAAGTGTATGATGAACAGAGACGTGCACAGGACAGGGCGGTCCTGCTGTCCTGTCCTGCCCTGTCCTGGAGGACAGAATGAGATTTCGATTTTTGCTGTCCTCCCGCCCGCCAGGACGAAGATTACCAACAGGAAAAAACAGGACAGGATAAGGTTTCAATTTTTGTCCTGCCCTGACGCCCGCCAGGACCAAAGTAGCCAGCAGGACAGGTAAGAACAGGACACAAAATCTTGTCCTGTGCACGTCTCTGAATTTGAAAATGATATCGAATAGATTATTTCTCAAATTACTAATAGTAATGTTTATTTTGATCAATAATAGCTAGCGTTCGGACTCACAATTAGTCTTCAGTCACTAGCAAAGCCGGAAGAAATGAGTAACACTAACCGGGATACGGCTTTAACGTACTGTCCTATCGCCCGCCAGGACACAAAAAGTCAGCAGGACAAGCCAGGACAGGATGAGATTTCGATTTTTGTCCTGTTCTGACGCCCGCCAGGACCAAAGTAGCCAGCAGGGCAGGTAAGAACAGGACAAAACATCTTGTCCTGTGCACGTCTCTGATGATGAATTAATTCGTCTTTCAAATTTAGCAGAAATCAAACAAAATATAAAACTGCTGCATATACTTATCAAGTGCACCAGATTTTATATATACATATATTACTGCCAAGTACCTAAATTACGCTAGTTGCTCTATTTCATTCAACCAACTAAGTTACTTTACAGAAACCTGAAAAGTATTCATCGATATGAACTTATAGATAGAACCTATTGATTGAAAAGTTCTCATTTCATAGGTTCATGAATAAAATTCAAGAACTAAACATTTACATTGTTGAATTTAATTAATTAGAGACCGCTTCATAAAATGGGATTCTGTTAAAAGAAGTAAATTCATTTCTAATAGTAATTACAAAGCATTCCTCAACGATTAAAATTATAAAAAGTGACGTTTTAAAGTCCTTGTCGTATCATTTTCACTACTGATAGTGTACTATTAACAAAAACTTTGTATCTATAGGTTTGATGTAGCCTAGGAAATCTAAATAAGCATGATGTATCAATGAAATACTTATTTTATTTTTCATTATAGTGAAGCTGTAGCTCTCGCTAATAAAAAGTTAATTTACGTTGAGTCCCAAGAAATTTTAGATCTTGAATTATAATAATCTACGAGTATATAGGTCCTACGTATATTATATTAGTCATGTGTATGAAAAAATAGATATTTCTTGGTTTTTGAGACTAACTGATACCACAAAATCATGGAGATGCGGCAGAGACCAAAGAGGCTTTAAGACGGAAGGTTATTTCTTTGCGTCTTGATTATTTGAATGTAATGAACACAAATTACTAACTGTAGATATATTCAAACTGAAGTTGAAGTATGAGTGAAGTACAGGTGGAGTACACACACTAGGAGTCTCGCTTTTCCCCCTTGATGCCTATATACTATGCAAGGTGTGGCCATTCGATAGTGATAATGATGACAAAAGTTGAGTCATGAAGATAAATATTATACGTTAAAAATATCTTTCGAGAAGTCATGATCCCGATATTTAGCATTTACTCAAATTATGTCTTGGAATTTAGTATTTTTTCTTCTGACGATTTTTCTTTGGATGCATTATATTGTAATAATCTGCTGAGGAGCATTCATATTTTTTTAATAGTGGATACAAGGACGTCTTTCTTTTATTATTAATATATGGGGAGTACAGAGATTTCTGTCAAAAAGTTACTTCCTGTTTCAAGTAAAATGCATCATTGTTTTTAAACTTCAACTTAGAAACATAGATTATGAGTGAGTCGAATCTGATATCTTGTATTAGAATCGAGGAATAATGTGTGCTACAGAAGCTCTGAAATGAGTTTTAAATGCATCGTTCTCACTTTCAACAAAAGCAAGCTCTTTGAAAATTTCAAAGATTATTGTATATATTTATAACTGAGTAATTTCGAAGATCGAGATCTATTGCTTGTACTATGAATGCAAATCGATAAGAAGACTATCATGAACTACTGTATCGATTTTTCAATAAATTAAATAGATAAAATTCAATAGAAAAGCGAGAAGGTAAATGTTATTCTCACAATCTCTTTGATAAACTTACTCTAAAAGTTAATGAAGTTTTCTTTCATATGTTAAGATAGAAATATACCCAATAATAGACATGTGAAATTCGTGCAAACTAGTGTGCCAGAAAAGAAATCAAAGAAATAGTTAATTTACGAGAACTAATTGTTTGAGATTATTAAGGTTTTAAATAAAGAATTTCTATGATTTGTCTCGTTATCAAACATATTTTTATCGATTGAATTGAGCTAATGAGTTGCCCTGAAAAACTAAGCGATGTTTGTCGAAAATGGAAAATTTAAGATGCGTCAAGAGAAAAACTAGACATATGAAAATGCAAGAATATTGAACAATTTTTAAAAAAATATCTTAAAAAGGAGCGGAGCAAATTCATTGTTTTGCATTAGTGACCGATAGATAAAATGTTAGTAGAATTAAAATTAGTAATCAATCCAGACAGTAGTCTAAAGTTGACGAGCGTTCATTGATTGCCAAACGAATCTATTTATTTAGAAAAGTTATAGTCTTTTAAAAATAATCGCTAAGATGATAGGAATATTTGAAAAAAGTAAACGACAGTGTTGCTATAGGCTCACATCCATAATAAAAGCTATAGAAGTCAAAGTTTGCACTTATTTAGTGGTAAATAAGCACACAGTAATATGCTAAAGTTTCAAACAACTGGCTTTTATTGAATCTGAGAAGGATGAATTCATACCACGGCTTTGACGCTTTGGGAATCACCCGTATTATGCCGAAAACTGTTCTCATTATATATGAATGAGTTCATAATCTTTCTAAAGTACTTCAATAAAATTTACATACATAATTACTGGTATCAATACATATACATGTAAAACCACCAAATTCTTTAATCATTTTTTGAATTGTTGTTTTTTGTAGCATCTTAAGAAAAATATCGAACTTGCTAGTGATGTTAAAAGTATTGGAAACTTGCCTACTATGTTTAGACTTATATACCCAGGTCAATGATTCCGGAGAACGGATACTGCGAGAACAGGCAGGAAAATGCGGGGAAAACCACCGTATCCTGCAGGAAAACACTGGTAATCGCAGGAATCGGAAGAAGTATTCTGGTCGGATATTTTCGGCTGTTTTTCGGTGATTTTCCAATCGGTTCCGGCCTGAAAGCACAGGAAATCGCTGGGAATTCATAGGAAAAATTCCAAAAATTTCCGACCGGAATACTGCTTCCACGTTCCGGTGTTTTCCTGCCGTTTCCTGCCGTTCGAGTTCGACCTGGGTATAGTGGTACATTCTATATTTCTCTTTTTGTCGTTCTGTATTGAATTAGGCATCATTGATCGGTACATTTTATTCATTCGATTATCTACAAACGAATATATGTGCCTAGAAACGACTGAATATCATCATGCTGATGCTATTTCGTTTCGTAATTTACAACGACACTATTAATAAGAGAGTGATGCAACTACTTTAAATTTGAACAACAGAAATCGAGTGATAAATAGCGATAGATCTGAATGAATATATGATTCTCTCATACAGCCGTTATAATATCATACTATATAGAGATGGAATGTCTAGCAAACAAAATCTTAGAAAAGATACAAGAGACAAAAATATGAATAGACGTTGATAATTTATACACAATAGAATCCTATTGTCCGTCAACACGCTTTTGTCAAACATCTTGTCTTTCACCTGAATTTGTTAGATTTTGTGTAAACTCACATATATTTTCGAAGAAAATAGTGAGTGTAAGTTGAATTGTTAAGTTTTTGCGGCTTCCCTGTACCCCACCCACCCCCTCCCCATTACAGACATAAAATATAAAATAACTAACACTTAGATGCACTAATTAGAAACTTTTTTTGGTACAGGTCGATTGCCTATGTTCACCACTACTCGCATCAGTAATAAAAATCTAGTATCACTAATTAGAAATCATTATAATTAGGATTTAATCTCTAATTAATCATCAAAATCTGTCGTTTTTATTATTATAGTTCATAGTTAGGACAGTATTACATTTTTATTATTACAGACATTAGCAACGAGTGTATGCTATCGCTACAAAAGCTAGCAACTACCCAGGTCGATCAAAACGGATCACCGNGTATTTACAAATAGCAACTTTTCCATCCACAGGGAAGCTTTTATCAAATTTTCGGTTATGAAAAAATGTACCAATTCCTCACCTAGCAATACGAAAAAATATAAATTTTTCAACAATATTGATAGCTATATCCTAAATACTGTTTAAACTATTATCATTCACAATATTTCTCAATGAAAACACTAAACACTTCAGCATACTGGCATATTCTAAATAAAACGTTTTGTTATACGTTCTCTCTAGTAATATTTCCTATTGATAGATCCAATAAATTTCAAATGTTAAAAAGGTTTTATTAACTTATTTTTGAACAAAATATAATCTCACTACACGGAAAAAATAAAACTTCTACTTGATCAGTATCTAACTGACCGAAATATGTGAGTTTCACATTTTAGCCCCAACGGGGCTGCACTGAAAAGCTTTTTCGTAAAAATCTTGAGTTGTAGTTGTGAATATCTATGCGCTTATACTCTTATCGTTAACATATATGTTGTAAGAATTATATAAACAATTTTATCTCCTTGTAATGAACTTAAAAAGAAAAATATTTACCGTGCTCACAATTCATTATTATTGGAGTCCGGTAGAGTTTTCAGGTTGGCATGAGTCATCATTTATGTCAACATACTTCTGTTTCACTTTTAAAACGCTTTTCTTACACATGTTGAAGAATGTGAAAAGAAAACTGACCCTGTTTTCCTATAGTTCGCGTCGAAAATCGTGGTGAATCTACTGATACTCTTTTAACGTGTCAGCAGAAAACTTGACATCTGAAAATGATTATCAGTTTTTCTCGACATGTTGTCAGTTGCTCTCGTCATCCCAAAATTGAAAAGTTCACGTACTGCAGTTTGTTTCAAGAGTAAGCCAAAGTTATCCTTTGTAATTTCTTAGCTATACAGAACCTGGTATTGAAATGTGTTGGTGACATATTAGGTTTAATTTATGTTATATAAATATGCCTAGAGATTGTGCGGCAGCTTTGTTCATCACTAGCTGTTTAAAAAGTTTCTCCTCTCTCTTTTGGCGACTTTACATCGACTTGCAATTTTTATAGGAATACTAATGTATTCAGCGTCCCTCATTAACAACGAACTGTGATTTAATCAAGGAGGAAGGTTCATTTCCAGCCATTCGAAAGTCCGAATGAGTTATCTTATGAGAAATTCAATACAATTTGATTGTATGACTTGCAGTTTGAATAAAGTAATTTGAGCAGAGCATTTATGTATTTTATAATCAAAGAAATAAACTTTTATATAATAATGCGGCACAAAACAAAACATGGAAGTAAATAAATAAAGTTGTTATTGTTACGATTATTTATGTTCTTTTTTTGTTCTGGAAAGATGACAAGAAACCATGAAAGGTGGAAGGCGCAAATTAAAAAAAGGAAGAATAAGGCGATGGTAAAATGATTTAGATACAAAGTATGTTTCTCAACGGCACATTCAAACACGGAATGTAAGAATAAGTTAAGTTAAATAGAGTGAATGTGAACAAAGACTTCGTTGTAGCTAAGGAAAACAAACGTACACACGAACGCCAAGTAAAGAAAACGAATATCAATAAGTTTAATATACAAGTGAGAAAAGGAAAAAATAAGAAGAATTTAACTAGATCACTGTTGTTCAAGAAGAGTTAGTTGCTTAGAGCGAATCTATATATTGCACAATGAATGTTCTTAGATAAAACAGGATAGATCAGTAATAGAAAAAAAAATGGATGAAAATCGAAATTGCATTGATTCAATTTTATGAAGTTTTATTTTCATCTGGATGATATCGACTAGGAAATTAGCGTAAATCTCGGAATCATTATTAGTTTTGTTCAACTATTATTTGTAGAAGTTGATAATTTTTGTTCTTTAATTGTTAAATAACATTGACGGCAAACACGTACATTTTTAGATATTTTCATACGAGGTATATCGGTTTCAAAACGGCTACATCTAGATTTTGAAAATGCAAAAGTAAGATCATAGGAGCAGAAATAAAAAGTGTATTACCTAGCACAGAATAATTGTCCACAATGCCTACAAAATATAATAAAATCATTTTTTTAAATTCAATCAATACTTTTTTAGAGAAGAACTAATACTATTGCTATGTATTATAACACTTTCCACTCTGTATTTTGTTCTTGCTTTACTATTCTGTAGTCATAAATATAGAGAAGATTTTCATTCGAGACATTCTTTTGTATCATGATCAATAAAATTCTACTTTTGCATTTTCAACTAATATATATTCTTTTTACCTGCAATGATGTCTTCGTTCAGCAAATGAAAATCGAATTGAACAATCTTTGCATGCACCTACAGTTTCATCTTTAATCCAATGGTCAGCATTTGTTCGACCTGGACTATCACTAACAATCCAACTAAATATTCGACCACGTGCATCACCAACAAATACAGTTTTATGATCTCTATAAAAATAAAAATGTAAAAAATTACAAAAAACAAATCAATCGAATGATACGTACTTTGCAATACCAATGGCTGTAACAGCAGCTGGATTTATATTTTCTTTTCGTTCAAAAGCTGTATGCATAGTTAATTTACCACGATAATTTAATCGACGATCCCATTTAAAACCTTCAAAAAAAATAGGAGAATGAATCGATTGTATTCATTTGTCTTCTAATTTCTATCTAACCTTCTTTTAGATCGAGATAAGTTGACTTGTTGTGAGCTTCATTAGTATTACTTTTCGCTTCAAGTATTTCAATATCAGTCACAACAATAAATTTATCACTACCAGTTGGACTATTTAGTGCTGCTGCAGATGGTAAGTCCAGTGTATCTTTATTTACATTTAGTTCACCATCATCATCAAAAGATGGATCTATCTGTGACGATAGACATGGGTCAGTAGATGCTATAGGACTTTTTCCTTCTCCTTCGTCGGATTCAACATCACTATCAATTGATATTTGGCCTGTGTTTGATTGTAATTTAATTGGTGATGGTTGAGATATTGACAGTACATGTGATCGATCTTCAGTTGATGCCAGTATTGATGGTGATAATGATGATGGTTCATCAACTACTTGATCATAGCCAATAGTCCACATCTAAAAAAAAGTTAAGATTACATTTTAATAACGCATAAAGTCAACTTACTCGAACAACACCATCTGAACTACCCGTTATAATCACATTTTCATCGTCCCATTCATTCATCTAATAGGGGAAAAAAAGGTCTCAACCATGTTTTCATATTTTCTAAAAACCAAAGACTTACCTGCGACATAGCTATGCAAAGAATAGATTGTTGTCTACTATAAGCCATCGTATTAATTGATGCAAGTAATTGCCCATTGATAGTCCACACATAAAGATAACTACCAGCTGCACTTGCAATATCACCCTAGAAAACATGCATCTTAAGCAAAGTACAAGTGCACAAAAGAAAAACGACTTTTATAACTGAAAGAAAATTTTACAATAGATACAATTCGTTTGACTTAACTAAGCGAATCGATACTATGAATTCAAAGAACTTGTTGTCTCTCAATCAACTTACTGTTAATTCATTAACACATATACATGAAATCGATCCTGCATGATTTGACAATTGTCGAATAAAATG
This sequence comes from Rotaria socialis, assembly GCA_905331475.1. Classification (NCBI taxonomy): domain Eukaryota; kingdom Metazoa; phylum Rotifera; class Eurotatoria; order Philodinida; family Philodinidae; genus Rotaria; species Rotaria socialis. Next base: position 50,508 of record CAJNYU010001372.1, on the reverse strand, counting down.
TAACCGATTTAAATCCCAAACAATACATGTTTGATCATCGGAACCCGATATTAATATTCGATAAGCTTGTGATGCTGTTAAACATGTTATTATATCATTATGACCAGTAAGACGAGTTTTAAGATGTAAACGTCGATGACGACCTTTACTAATTTCCCATACATTAATTAATGTATTAGTACCGGCTGTTATAACATATTCTGATGTCGGACATAAAACATTCGTTATCTTTCCATCTTGCACTAATTCATAAATCATTAAACTCTAAAAGCAAAAAAAAATAAGTAAATGCAAATTTTCTATTGTGTTTATTTACTTTATCCGAATCAACAGGCATAATTCGCAAGCTTTCATCCGGAAATCCATACTAGAAACGTATAAATTGTAAATTGTAAAGTTCTCAAATATTCTTTACTTACTTGTATACAACGTGTATAGTTGGGTGGTATGATAGCTTTACATTGTTCAAGAGCAATTAAGGATTTGTCTGTCGGAAGAATTAAACCGACGGCAGATTTTAGTTCTTAAAAGTAAAAACAAAATTATATTAGTAGATTTCACTTGTAAAAAAGACTTGGCCATTATACCTTTAATAGGTAATCTTGATGGACGTAGGCTATTCACATGATTAAAAAATAGATTTCTTTCAATACCAATAGAATCCATTAGAGATCGACTTAATTTCTTTTGTGGATGTGGTCTTTTAAAAAGCTAATGAGAACAAAAGAAGACATTTGTATTTGTATTTTTTATGAAAGTCTTTTTTTGAAAATTACTTGTTTAGGAATTTGTCCAAAATTATTTATGAAACCAATGATCTGAAAGAAGAAAACAGAATGATTCTAAACTGTTTTATTCTTCTTGAAAACTACATACAGCTGATCGTTCCAGAGGATCACTTATATCATCGACATTGACAGCACCTTCATAAAATAGATGATGAAATACATTAGTTGCTTCATTAGCTGCTGGTCCTTCTTGTTTATATCCAAATATAAGATCGATCCATTCATTTAAATGTGCCGATACGTAATCACTTTCCAATGCCTAAAATGAAATCTCATTTATCAATAAGTTTATCGACTATTTTTTGCATGTGCCTATATTTTTATGCTCACCATTCGATGAATACGAATGAATTCTCTTGGATCATTTTTAGACCATGCTGGTAAAATAACATCATTCAAAGCTAAACCATTCTGTTTTTTACCTGTAGAAAAAAAAAATTTGTGGTCAAATTTGAAGAAAAAAAAATAAACCTATACCGAGATCAAATTTATTGGTGTTAAGTAAAAAGTCGGGTAAATAAAAAAATTCTGGTATAAGTTCTTTTACATCAGCCATATTATTTTTACTAGCTGAAAACCATGAATCTTTAATACTGTGAAACATTCGATCAGCAAGATCAAAGTGACCGCCCTTAAACAAAAGAAAATGTAATTTAATTTAATCGAGTTGTGCATCTTGTTATTTACTTGTAAACGAAGAAAAACTTGAGCGAATGGTTCAGTTCGAACAAGATATGATGCAACAATCATTGCTGATGAATAATGTGTACCATAATGATAAGCAGGTGTTGAACCTGTGGGATCATCCCATTCGGCATAACGTTTTTGAAATTGTACAAGACGATCAATCGTTTGAGCACCCATTGGTTTCGATAAATCACGAAAAGTAATTGGATTTGTTAAATTTAATTCCTTAAATATTCAAATTAAAAAAAAATTAAAATCTCTCAACACTAAATTTTTTTAATGCATTTTTTCTTTATTGCAAATTTATACATCATCTTACTCTATTCTCCTTAAACTACATATATAGATATTAGAAAATTCTAATCAAAACTTACTTTACTATCATAATCAGCCAGAATCCATGGAAATACTAAAATAAAAATAAAAGGTAACTGTAAGTATGACTTAGCAGGAGACTTATCAAATACCTGGATATTGCATTAAATCATTATAAGATCGTCCAGCAAGCGTATTTAAATGCATTAAATATTGAAAATTACTAATTTCACCTTTTTCCCATCGTTGTGTAACCGAACGTTCGCCCATCAATGAACCAATAAAACTTGTTCTAATAAATTCATGAAAAGAAAACAGATTAGAATATGCATATGATTGAATCGAAATCTTTTATTTAAAAATATCGTGCAAGAACAAGGATGCTTAAAAATTAAAATTATCAAAAGTTATTCATCAATTTAACCATGGGGTTTTATTAGAAATCATTCATGTGTTTTCATGCATCGTGGAAAGAAAAATACAATGATTTCTTACATTTGTTTACGATTTCGAAGATGACTATTATTATAAAATGAAATAAATGTATTAACTGAATTATCTTAATCATTTGTTTTTTTTTAAATTTTATCATAGAATAGCAAAATAAAATAAACGCATACCCTTGTTCGATATTGATACTTCGTCGTTGACCAGATACAGAATGAATAGCTGAATCAGTTAATTCCGTTGCTGAATTCAATAAGCGTTGATAAATTTTATTACGCTCTTTACGAACAAATACAAGTAAATAATTTCGACCATCAGCAGCAAATAATTCCAAAGCAATAGGCTAAAAGTTAAATAAAGAGTTTAAATGCAAAGAATTTTCTTTCATTGTTTATCTACTTGTAAAATATGTCGACGTTTATGAACTTCTTTGATATCTTCATAGGCAAATTTTGAACATTCTTTTCTAAATTGTATCAACTCTGCATTTGTTATTGTTGATGATTTTGGTATTAATGGTACATAATCATTTCGGCATTTATCTAGATCAACGATTTCATTTTTTTCTGTATTATATGTATATCCTTCGAGAATATAGAAATGTTCGCGACCAAATATTAATATTCCTTCACTGCCATCGAGCCCTTCGATACGTGCACAACGAAATGCTAATGAAATCTGTAAAAGAAAATCAAATTAAAGCTTTTTTTAAAATTCTTATTCAAAGAAAATCAACAAACCTTTTCATCGTCCTCAAGTAATCGTAAAACATTTTGATTTGTTTGAGTCATTTCAGCTATTGCATTGGCTGGCGCTGGTGATTCTAATGAATGATCAAAAAGTAAACTTTCAAAATAGATATTTAGTTTCATATCTTACGTTGAGCTTCAGTTTCTGCTTCATCTTGTTCTAGATTAGTATCGATTGGATCTTCTTCTTCTTCATCTTCTTCACCTATAGTTGTTTCTTCTGGTATCATATCATTTGATAGTGTTTTCTTTCGTACTGATAATAAAGTTGGTGCAAGTAATTCTTTTTCTATAAAAATAATTTAATTAAAATTTTTCAAAAAGACTTTAAACGATTACCTTCTTCATTGGCCCATAGTTCACTATCTTGTCGAACAATTGCATCCGTTGGTGAAGTTGGAGATAATTCATTAGATTCTTTTGATGCCATAACAATCAACGCAGTTGATGTAGGTGGTGGAGATACTGGTTCATTTGTTTCTTTTACTGTTGGTGGCGAATTAACAACAGTACTATCAATAGATTGCGGACTTGTAATAAGTAAACGATCGACACGCTGACATTGTCGATCAGCATATTGTTTAGAATCAAATGATACCGGAGGATTAAACTTTCGTTTCTATAAAAAAAAGCATATTTTAGTATAGAATATTTCAAAGAAACAAAAAAGTTTATTCAATCGTTTGAGCAGATTCAACTTTTCCTGAGAATGTCTAACATAATTCACTCACTCCTTAATGTCGATAATATATATATATATAAATCCTTACCGTGTGTTCGGTTGGTAAGCGGTATGGATAGTGTATATAGAAATCTTCATTCAGTACCATTCGTTTACGCATACGACATGGTCCTTCAATAAAATCAAGTTTATATTTTGCCAATGGATCAGGTTCATCAAAACCCCATAAACCACGTTCACGTAATAAGTCGTGTTCAATAGCTAACCATTCTTCATATAAATAACTAAACTTTTGTTCGGTATTCTATAAACAGAAACAGTAAGAAACGATGTTATCTTTTAAAAAAAACGATTTACGTACTTGTCCCAATCGACGATATTCATTATCAACATTTTCTTTAACACTGGAAATGTTGACAGACATCAAAGCCAGGGCGCTCTTCAAATAGACGAAACGAATAAATATATATTTTTTTATACACAATTCTGTTGTTTTTACATGAACGGTTGCTCGATCCAATTTAACTTGTTCACGCTTTACTTTCGTTCCTCGAAATTGATGAAGACTTGATCGGAAACCACCTGTTACACCACCTGTCAATCGTTGAATACGCTAAAAATACAGTTTGTTTTTATTACAATAGTTTTCTTTGAATAATTCACACATTTCGATATCGATATCATTTTATTCGTTGTTTACTGATTAAGTGAAATGTTTAGTGCTTTCTAATGATAATTACATGGAAATTATAAGATCGAAAGGAAAAAACTTCTCATCGCTTCTAAAAATCAATTTTCCCATAGAATTCTTTTTAATAAATACATACCGAACCAACATGCATAATTTGTTGCTGAATTTTATCGGTTATTCTTAACTCTCCTTCAATAAATCTTGTCCAAACTTTTGTTGCTGGTTCAAATAAAGATTCACTAAAAATAAAAATAAACAGAATACCATTCTATAGGCATTGATCTTCTCTGTTCTATTTACCTAACATCTACTAATGTAGTTTTATTTTGTGTTACTAATTGCGAAAAATTCATCTTAAGTATTTCTTCTAATGCCTATAAAAAGAAATCATTTTTTTGTTATAAAAGATGAAATTATTTTATTGTTCATACCGGTTTCTTTTTCATATATAATTCCGACCAAATACGTTGTGCAGCGTTGATAATTAAACTTTTGTTTGGCTGCATTGGTGATACTGGACTATCAAGGCGATGATACCAAGTTGATCGCGAGCTCGAATCCTCACTAAATAAAATTCATATTTTCAATAATCTTTTCTCTTTAGTTTACCTAAATTGTTTTGTTCCTGTTTCGTCAATTAAAATAATTAAACAATAACAAAGACAACCGAAAAATTCGACATCTTGGTTTGAATCAGAAAAAATCAATTGTCGATTGTTCGCTAAACGATGTAGTGCATCAAGCGCAGTCATTTGATCTATAAAAATGATATTTTTAAAATGAAGATTTTTTTCGACCTGTGATTTACCGCCAAATGAATCAATTTTTCGGGATAACTCAAATAATATTGTTCGATTCAATGAACGAAATAATCCATCCATAAATGTATTTGAACCTCGTTTTTTTGCTTGATTGATAACTTTTGTAATGAATTCAAAGATTTGTTTTGGTTCTCGATAATCAATATCCCATATTTTATCGACCATACGTTCAATAAAATGTGTTACATTTTCAAGCAATAATTTATATGATGACATATTAAAATTGTTCGATGGACTGTGCGCTGTTATACTTGACAAGGTACGTGACAATGATGTTCGTCCTTGATCACCACCGAGACCGAATGGAAGTGCATTTGTTTGATCTTCATTTATAGTTGTTGGACATAATTCTGACGTTTCTAAATGCTCAATTATTGATTTAAATATACATTGTACAAATATTTGATAAGTTATATCAGAATTCATATTTTCTGGTAAAGCCTTGATGAAACAAAAAATTAATATTTTAGATAAATTATTCAATAGATTTTGCTAAACATACAGAAAGAAAATAATCAATCGCATTTGGTATACGTGCAGTATTTGAATAAAGACTATCGATGATTATATCTCGAACAATATCAACAGTTGCTCCGCGTAATGTTACATTTGATGTAAATGCAGCTAGTAAGAAAAAGAGAAATTTACTTGAGATAAAGGACACAGAATATTTCAATAATATTAAATTTTATAAGAATAAAAATTAGTTTGAGTGTAAATTCGAAATGTCCATTGAGCATTCAGTTTAATTTTCTTTTGTCTAAAATAGTATATCTGATTTACTGCTTTAAAGACAAGATATCGAGTTGAATTTAGGGCAAAAATCGATTGAACGAGAGAAATCCAGTGTAAATTATTTTTTATACCAATGAGAGAGTCAAGACTTGTATTTGGTGAAACAGGTTCTTCATTGTTGCCGTTTTTCTAAAAACAAAATGAAAATTTCGTTGTTTCTTCTAGAACTATTCCTATGCATTTTACCTGACGAATAATAGTATTTGGTAAATCGAATGATATTTGATTCGACTACAACAATAGAATAGCAATGATATTATGTGCAGATAATGTCACTTACGAGTGCAGGAGGAAATACAATGGCACAAAGAAATGAAAGATATTCAACAGTTTGAGCATAATTAAAAAATTCACATTTTCGACGATATAATTGATGAAAAAATTTTAATACAGCTAAACCATTTTGTTCAGCTTGTTCATTTTCCTAAAATTCAAAATAGATTTAGAATAAAAAATACAACACCGATTTTAATTTTCTCATTTTACTTGTGAAGCTAAATTGCGAATCATTGCAAGAAGTATCGGACAAGCATCTAACTCATATTGCTGTTGAGTTGATGATTGCTGTTTCGATCCTGATGCACTTGAAACAGACGGACTAGTAGCAAGTGGATTTGGAATATTTACTAATTTTAATAGTTTTTCCATAGTAAGCTAAAAGAAAATAATCAAAATATTTTTCGATCTATTCTTTTTCCGTAGATAAGTCATTGATAAGATTTTGACTTAGTGAAATTATTTTAAAATTGGATTTAGAAATGGACAGAGAAGCTCTTTTAGGTAAAAGTCTCGATATAGCCGAGCTGAGGTTATTTACTTTTATTTATGTTAACCTAGCGGTGAGTGTATGACAGTTCGAATACATAATGTTTTATTTCCAACAATTAATTACTGATCGTATTTTCGACCAGAACTGTCATATCTACGTCGGTTTGCTTTCTGTATATTCATTTGATGATATTAAATAAAATCACGTATTTAATTATTCGGCAAAAGAAATTTAATACATTGCCAACAATTTGTTATTAGCCCGTCCTTCAATTTCCCTCATTCCATCACATTCTACTATGATTAACATATTAACAACATAGAACTGCCGTATTATGCTGTAATTCGAAACTTTCATTTCTATTCTTTTATAATGCAAACAATGTGTTTTTAACAGTTCAGAAATTGCTACAAAATAAGGTTCTGCTTTCTTGGAATTCAGGAGAATTATCTTGGAAAATGTGTGAGATTCAAGTAATCAGTATAGATTACAAACTCATTTTTAGTCTAGTATGAGCTTTCCAATACTTGGCTACAACAACAGAAAATAGAAAAGTAATGAGTTTAAACTATTTAATAAAACTGACGGATATTAACAGAATTTTTCATCGATAGAATACGACGTTTGCGCAGATTTAAAAAATATGTATGCATTTAAATGTACTATAGTAATCAATAGGTTAGCTCTATCTAGTTCGTTTTCTTCATTCTCCATCGGCTTAAAATCGACATCATTTTAGAAAATCTCTCTAACCTCTGTTTGTTCCATCATATCATCGGCTGGTATTTGTCGAAAAATCAGTGACGTTAATAGATAGTAAATTGGTATAATTTCTGATCGTTGTGCGAATATATATTGCAAAAGAACAAAACCAGGTAGAAGTATTGATGCATTCGTATTATTTCCGAGTCCTGCTGTTGGATCAATCCCTAATCCAAACGATGCCTTATTCGCTGTTCGATCATTAAATACATTGATCCAACTTTCATTAATTGTTGTCAATGGTGATAATGGTGTTGGATTATTTGTACTTGATGTTGGCGATGACATTGTAATTCCAGTCGTAGTTGTTGTTGCTGTTGTTGAAGTATTTGTCGTTGATGGATTAATAAGTAGCATAGCATTGTCATGAAAACGAGTAAGAGCATTTGATGATGATAGAAGAAACGCAATAAGAAATTTAGTTGTTAAAATAATTGTTCGTGGATGAAGATTTGATTGTAAGAAGAGAAGAAGCCAATCGTAGCCAAGATGAGTTAAAAATTCATCAGTTAAACTAAAAGATATGCATAGATTTTTATTTTTCTTGAAACTTTATAACTCATACTTTATCTGCGAACGTTTTTCTTCGGCTATTGTTTTAGCTAACATTTCCAAAAGAAAATTACGTAGAATTATATTTTGTATACCAACTGATAACTCGTCCATGTCTAAGATATTACAAAAACAATTAAAGCAAAACTAAATCTTTCCCTTTGAAATACTTACTTCCACTAATATTAGCATTCTTTTCTGATATGGAACTTGATGGAAGAAGATAAACAAGAAATTGGCCAAGTCTAGAAATAAATTCGTTTGAATTTTCTTGTTTTTTTAAATAGAAATCTATCTACTTCAATATATCATTTGTATTTTTATATGTAACAAGTAATACACGTATAAGACTTATAATAATTAAGCGTGTAGATTCATGTAATGAGCCATCTTTAAGTAGATTTAATAGACGTGACATTAAATTAATTTTTTGTGATAATTTTTGATTCATCATTAAATTTTGTGTATCACTAAAATAACAAAAGGAAAATCGTTACTAGCAACAAAATCAAGATCTAGTTTTCTTACCTCGTTAAAAATACATCAAGTAAATGATCAAACAAAGATTTTTGTATATCAACGCTAGCACCTTTCCAAATCTAAAACATTTAATAATAGAAAAATGTGCCACTCAAAACAGAAAAAGGTTTTACTTCAAATTCGCATAAAATATGTTCGAATGCAGCCGGATTTGTTATAGCTGTTGATTCTCGGATTGTATCAATTGTACCAACAAGTGTACACGTTAAATGTAATATATGACTATTGATGAGATGACGTTTTTTTAGAAATAGATACCCAAGCATCTAAAGAAAACTATTTTGCAAAAGAAAACGAAAAGAATTTTTCTACTTGATAGGCTCTTGTTCTTAGCAATTCATTTTGTATTTGTTTATTTGATTTTAGGATACAAACAAATGCTTTAACAGATGCATAGAATGATTCAATATCATTGGACATTGCAATTAAACCAAGCATTACATTTGGACCGCCAATGTGTTCAATAGTTTTTGATACAGGATTCGGAATAAATATACGAACACCTATAGAAGAAAAGCTTTTTTTTTCAATACCACATTTCAGTTAATGCAATAAACATGCTCTTTTTGAGGACTTAGTCGAAAGAAATGAAAGATAAATTTTTCGGGACTAAGATGTAACGATTTAATTTTGAAGGTATTTCAATTAACGTTTTCATGAAAAACTTAAAGAGTCGTCGATTATCATTTAAAAACAAACGAGCAGTTTTCACTGTCATATTTACCTAAATAACCAATGACTACACCGCCTATTGTCCGAGCAGGACCACTGTACGGTGCTGCAATATTATATAAAATGCGTATAGGTACTGTTGATTCATTTGTTGGCATATTTAACTAAATGAAAATAAATCAAACATATTACATATTGACACCATAATAGCAAGCAAAATCATATCTGACAATTCTAAATAAAATATGAATTTTTTAAACTTCTAGTGAACAGCAAAATCCACGCAGAAACAATTCAATGTTGTTTACATTTATATTCTTTTAGTTTTTAGTTGGGACTTCAACATATTCACTATTAATTACAAATAGTCACAGCGATTTTCGGCGATGAAATGTTATGAGACTCATTTATTATCGATCATAAACAAATATATTATTGCTTTCTCTATTATTCGAAATGCATCCATCAGTAGTTCCTATAGAAGAATTCTATTAGTCACGATCGTTAAGAGAAATAAATTTCTTTTTTTTTTCGATGCAATAACTTTAGTTAATCCATCTTTTAATATAAGTATTTTTGATTAAATTATTATTTTATATAGAGATCAGACTGACTTGACTTTGTGATTTATTTTATCAAAAATACTATCTTAATTTTATAGAAATACCTGTTTAGCAATTAATTTTGCATCGTTTTTATTGTAAAGTTTTTTGAAATGTGATAAAGTCGTTTCGAAAAAGCTTGCTGGATGTAAACCAAATATAATTCTATCTTCGGGAAACAATGGTGAAAATACATCATTTAATGGATCTAAAAAATAGAAAATCTGCGTGAATCGAATTTCAACACATGTTTCCACATACCAATACAAACAGCTTGAAATGAACCAATATAATTTGGACCAGCTGCATACATAGCAACGATAATTTGTGACGTCAGAATTTCATCAATAAGAAAACATGGACCTTGACGCCATTGTACACTTGAATGTACTCGTTGCATTGGTAATGAACCGATATAAGCAAATGTAGAAATACTATTGCCAGGTGGAACAGCCATATTAGTTATATAATGAAGCTAAACAAGAGGAAAAAAAGTCAAATAAAGTACCCTGTGCTCTCAGATTATCAGTAATTAACAATAGTTTACTATGCTCGATTCAATTCACACTCAGAACTTTTATCATTCGGAAATATTTTGCTTCTGATAGATAGAAAATTTACTTTTTGTACAGCTATTTGTTTTCCATTGATATATAATGTAACAGCACTATTCTTGAGCATTCCTTTGGCCCAAACAAGTGCTATATGTGTCCATCGTTGTTCGATCATCATCTCGGAACACGTGAATTTTACTAAACCATCGGATTTAATATCATCTGTATATACGGCATCGTTATGGCAGTCTTTAAAAAATAAAAAAGGTTGTAGTTGTTTTGTTTTCAAGTTTAAAGTTATCTCTTTGATTACCTTGAAATGGATGTTCTTGTGTTGATACTAATAAAGATTTATCTTTTGGATGAATATAAACTTGTAAAACAAATCGATAGTCTTCCCGGTTAAATGTATTTCGAATAACAGATAAAAGACGTATTGGATGTACATTATCTTTAATAGGACCAAATTTTTCAACATAAAACCATGTTGAATAGGCCATTCCATATTGCGGTGGAAATGTTCTCTCGCCACCATTGGTTAATGTCATACCACCTTGTAAAATAATGTCATTTGTCATTGTAACCATACCAAAATTACCAACAACATTGGTCGATGATGTTACAGATTGCGGACTTAAACATGGCAATAATAGAGCACCAAAACCTTCAATACCCATGTTGAATTCAACAAATGATGGTGAAATTAATGAAGATGTATTTGACATGATTCCTGTTGGAGAATTCGATGATAATAATGCTTGAGTATCACGACGTATATCACGTGATGTGGTCATTGAAACAAGACATTTTATTCGATTCAATGGTACAAATGATTTATTTATTGAAATCGAATCTTTAGAAGAGTTCATTAATAATTTTGGACTAAGAATTGAATCAATACCCATACGAAGAAATTGTCTTGAAAGAGAAATCAATAGTTATTAGTTATAAACGATGAACAATAGAAATAGTGTAAATAATCGATGTAGTTATTACTAAAATTGCAGATTTTTGAATATCAATATATTGTGAAAAGTCAGTGTTTTATAAGCTTTTCAAACTTTTTTTGAGGATACAATCATTCGTAGAATCCATTCCTACTCTTTCATATTTTGCTGACATAACAACTGAAAATAATCTATGAGCAAATCAACGACTCTCTCAATATCCCTTGTCCAATAGCACCATATCTAAATTGTGGCATTAAACTCTTCGCATAATTGTCCAGTGTACTATACGGAGAGTTCAAGCAATTGAACGTAAAAACTCTGATCGAGTCTGATCTTCAGTTACAGCGATTTTTATTTGTCATGAAAATATCACGCTGATTAATTTGCTAGTAGACACTACTCTAGTTTGTAAGCTAGCCTGATGTTAGAAGTGTTTTTCCTACTTGGTAACGGATAATGTTACTAAAAATAGTAGCATTCGCTTATCTTGCCCGTACTTATAAGAGAAAGCTTTGCACAGCCTTCTAATGCTAAACCAAAGCACTCTAGTTTGTTTGACTTAACTGATGCAAAAATATTTTTCTCGTTTTCATCGTAGTGCTATTCATGTTCTGTTTTTATTCTAAGCCTCTTTTACCTCGATGTTCGTACTGGTAGAATAAACGTAGCTAATCGTTCAAAAACATATTCTACAGATGTATGTAAATGATGATTTTCATTTTGTAAAGCAATTTCACATATATATAAAATATGTTGAGAAAATCCATAGGTAGCCATTATTTGTAAATTCCGATCATATTTAAGTAAATTTTTTAATGTTAGCATTAAAAAATATTGTAAACGATTTGAATACTAATATGAAAACAGAAACAAAATTACAAAGTGTTCATTATATTTTTCTATTTACCTGTTCGTCAATCATTTTTGGTATGCAAGAAATAATTTGCAGAAAACAAACAATAGCACCTGGATAAACAATAATAGGTTCTTCCATGTAAGATGTAAATGCTGCTGATGTTCGTGCTGTTGGCATATTAAGTGTAATTGTCCGAAAAAGTGGACTCGATGCTGGTTCATCATTATTATCCATCGATGTTCCTTGTTTGGCAGGCTCATTTTTCAATGTTGAATTTATTAGTGACCTTGATAGAAAAACAAATTAATACAATATTTAACTAAAGAGATCCAAATATAGAAATTCTATTTTTTTTTGTAAAAAGTTCTAAATATGATGCATGCAGATTAAAATCATTCCGCATTAGTATAGTTTTTTTTTTCAAATTCACTTCTCATGCACTCTTACTGAGAAATTTTGTCAATGGTAAAATCGTCAGCAAAATTTGAATAACTGAATAATTACATAGATACATATAAATCGAATATTATTATAACTTACTTATCAACACAATCGAGTGCGATATCATGAAAGCATCGTGCTATGTGACAAGCATTAATGAGTTCAAGAGGTAAATCCGTTGATGCAACAGCACGTTCATCAAGTGAATAGAATAGTTGTTCGAATATATCATAATTGTGTTTTGATGCATAATCAAATTTCGATAACGATGTGCTATCAGTAAGACGCATTTCATTAGTAAAACAACCAAGTAATTTAATAGCATCAGATAAACTTTGCCAACGAACCTGAGAAGAAGAAAAAAATTTCGAGTTCGAATGAGGTCTATTTTAAACGTCTAATTCGATGTTTGATAGAATATTTTGGAATAGAAATTTAAAAATAAAATTCTGCGATTCATGACAATATAGAAAGACATTCCTTTAGCAAAGAATTATTTATTATGACAAAATTCTTAAAAGAACTCTGAATTAGGTCGTTTTAATACATTTAGAGCATCAATTTTTAAAATAACATCTGATCGAAAAAACTCCAAGATAATTTCATATTCAATTAGGCAATAGCTACCCTTGTAAATTTCGAATCATATAGCATCTCCTCGCAATAACTCGTATTGCCAAAGACTAATTGGTAATAACTAGGTTTCCTTTTCTACATTGTCGGGAGCACCGTGAAAGCAAAATGAGATTATTAATTAATTCAATTTATATTTTATTCAAGACATATGACTTCTTTTTAAGTTATTCTCTATTTCACCAGTGAAATGACTTTGTCTAAATTAAATTATAGCAGTGTCATCATTAGCATCTCTATAAACTATTTCAGTATCAAAAAGGGTCAAGGATTAATTAATCGATATATTGTATGTTTCTGCATTGTAGAGAGCTTTTCAACCTCATAGAATAAATGAATAAAACAGCTTGCATCATTAGTTCCTTATTGAAGTATATATGTGTGTTTCCCATAATCAACTACTCGTTCTCGGGTTATTGCAAACAAAGAGAATTTCTTGAATAATTCATCAAGTAATTAATCACGCTTTGTTTGATATACAGACCTCGTTTTCAAATATACGCGCATTGCCAGGTTCAAAGCGCATTGCTACAGTTAATGTATTGAGTATCAAACGAATAATAGAGAGAATTTCATGACGAGATACTTAAAAAGAAATACAAAAGCATAAATATATTATAAATTTATAGTTTTATGCAAACAAAAAGAGCCTACCTGTTATCCATGGATTTTTCGGCGGTACAGCAAGACAACCTTCCATGGATATCAACAATGAAACAATATAGACAAAACCACCGACTTTTCGAAAAACGGTACGAGTTCGATGACTTTCACGAAGAATATAAAGAAATCCCTTTAATAAAAATAGAATATGAAACAGTTTTTATAAGAAAATTCTTTTTTCTTTGAATACTTTAAGTATAACTGATTTCATTTCTAATTCTTCTAATTTCGCTGTATGTATAAGTCCTAATAATGTTCCTGTATCATCTTCACCTCCAGTACATAAAACAAGATGAAGTACAACTGTTAATGCTGCTACTCGACATAATCGATATGGAATTATATTATGTGCTAATCTTGCACCACCATGTTCTCGAAATATTTCTAAAATACAAACGGATTATTACAAATGAAATAACGAATGGATTCAGCAAATAAAAATTATTTACTGGCATTTTTTTGATTATGTGATAGAAGTAAAGCTAATGCTTCCATAACCAAAAAACCTAGTTCTTTTTCTTCTTGGTTCATATTATCACCTTTATCTAAATAGGATCACAATTTTTTTGAAATATATCCAAAGAAAAATATTTATTTTTCTACCATTTGGATCTTGTATTGATTCTTTAAGTAACGTGGCAAAATGATGTAAACGTGAAATAAGTACTTCAATAAAGCCCAATTCTCGAAGAGCATCTTTTAATACATTATTAAATTTCAGTATATGTATAAGGTATTTTACACAATTCTTATGGCTTTGTACACAGCTGAAAGAAGAAGAAAAAAAAAGTTCACAGGTATAATTTTCTGAGCAATGGAAAATAATTCTCTTTGATCCGACGACTAATTAAAACTAATCTATAGAATAGGATCTCGTTATTTTCGATGTTGTTACTAACAATTGCTTTGCCAACATGTTCCTAGACAACTTTCGGGTAATATTTAACATTAAATTCATACACATCCCCTCAAGTGTTCGTGTCCCAATAGGATATTATAGTTAATATAGAAGTCAACCATATCAAAAGACAAAATTTACAACAAATTTATTGAACTAGAAAAAGTCATTTTGTATGGATTCTTGATTAAGATAAAATATGAAATAATCTCAAGAATAAAATCTTTTGATTTTCTAGATTTAAAAATCATCGACGTGTAAATAATATTTTATTATAATTATAATTCAACGTACCTATGCGATTTAAGCATTATAGATAAATTGACAAGTTCTCGATGTGGAATAAATTTAAGTTGAAATACAATAAATTCCAGAAGATCATAAATTTTCAATTGTACATCATTAGATTTATTGTAAAGTACTTCAGTAATCGGTGAAAGATTTTCACCGCAAATAAAATAATTTGCATTGTCCGCTAATATAATACTGCTTATGGTATCGAATACTATGTTGACAAGAAATGGATGAGTCGACTAAGAAAATAAAACAAAATTAATTATTATTATTATTATTATTATTATTAACATAAATGAATGACAAACTTGTTGAAAAATAGATTGAAGAATTGTAAATGCTGACGTATTACGTACTATAAAACCTAATTAAATAAAATAAATAAAAAATGTAAGAAAGTTGGCTTTTTCTTTCTACCGGTTTTTTTTGGTTGTGGCAGAGCAAAATTTGGAATATCAATAATTGTTTCGGGTCGACCAGATAATTTAAGCTCATTATAGCCTGCATACGTGAAATCACCGAGTAATGTAATAAAGCGTGCAAATAATTTTTCAGATTCATCATTGATCCATTCATTTTCAAGTCTATTGAGAAAAAAAAGAACAAATCGTTCTATTGATAACTATGTGTTTAAAAGAAAGCTTTATTTTTAGTTATAATCTAGTCTGATTAGGTTTTCTTTCCGTTAAATAAAATAGTCACGTCCGAAAAAGCTTTCCTAATAGAATTATGAATGACAAACAATAGGTCGGATTTTGATTGGCTGAGATATTTACCTCAAAATAATATCTTTTACGTGAACATAACAATGTGCAAGGCGAAAATCATCTACAAGAATCGACGATGACAAAGCGGATTCAATTATTAAACTTATTAATGTTTCATAAACACCAGCTATTTCGATTAATGATAGATCACACGTTGCTCGACGTAAACTATCGACACATTGTGATATACATCGCGCACCTAATCAATGAGAAATAAATGTTGTATTTTTCTTCTTTTCATACTAAGAAAGAGTGAAAAATAACTCATTTACTATGAATGCATTGAATAGCTGCTTGTAATGAATGTTTTCCAATTAAAACAAGCATCTCGGATGCTTGCATCCTCCATGGTTTATTTCGTTCGGGACAATTACTTGATATAGCGCTAAATAATAATAGAAGATCATCACGTCGTGTTAATTCGTCTACACATGAATTTGACATAGCAATACGTGATAAAAGCTAAAGAAAACAAAATTCTTCTTTTGTTTCAAATAAAATATTGGAAAAATTTTACTTGAAAAAATATTTGTTGTAGAAGTATACGTTTTTCTTTTGGCGATATTGCATCGCTAGCTGAATGAGTTATTGGAATATCTGGTAAATCAAAAAATAAATATAAACATTTAACGAATGTACTCGGTAAAGATGCTTGTGCAAATTTATCGATGATAATATTCGGTCCTGTTGATAATAATTTAAGTGAACGAAGTAATGACCATCCTGATAAGGAATTTGTTTCTTCATTGATTTCAAGATAATCGATAATAGCTTGACTTGCTGCGCTTGTATTAGGCTCTTTGTCAGCTCGCATTCGTATTTCGTAAACAAGTAATTTAGCAAGTGTTAAAGTATAATCATGTAGTTCAGGAAAACGTTCTTCCCATTCATTATTCGTAAGCACGCTAAGAACTTTAAGAACCATTGGTAATGTTGAATAGAGGCGTTCATTTTTCTCTTGTTGTGTCCATTGAATTTTTGGATGCTGATATTCATAGAAAACTTTTCGAAGATGCGTTAACGTAAGAAGAATATCTTGTGATGTAGTATTGTTGTTATTTGATAAGATTTCTTCCGATGATCCCGTTGTTGGTGACGATGATGATGATGCTCCACCATCACGTTTATTTATTAAAGTTTTCAATAGTTTATTCATCGTTATGTATAGTCATTGCTTTTTATTTTTTGACTTCGAGAATATTTCTATTAATTACTAAAGAAAAAGAAGATAACAGATAGATTTTAATCCGGATATTTTAAGTAAAAATATTGATTAAACATCTAGAGAAATGTCAGAGACAGTGTTTTGCTTTTCTTGACGAGTACTGAGCAAGCCCGTTAGCGTCGAATGAATGGTACCGCTCGTTCATCCATTTTGATTAAAGAAGACGCAGAAGAAGAAGAACAAGAAGAGAAAAAAACTCAGATTTTCTTATTCGATGCATTTGCTACTCAACAGGACAATACAACATAAGATGTCTCTGGTTGACAGATGCTATCGCTATTATATAAATACACGATGGCAAAATCTACAAGATATATTGAAAATTAACTTTTGGCAATGTTGGCTTAATTAGAACTGTCTTGCTTTTTTTTTCTATGAGAAGAATTATTTAATTTATTCTTTAAATAAGATATTGAATAATACAAAAAAAAACCTTTTTAGTAATGTATTTCATATGAAAACCAAAGAATTCTCAAAAGAAGAACATAATACTGATACAATATGTTCTTCTTTATATCGTATTTTAATTTTTTAAGTAATTCAAAGGATGTATTGAGTACACCATAGAAAAGCCGAAAAGACATTCTGTATTGTGGCATCATAACATAGATCATAGGAAGCGTCAGAGTCACAAAAAAGAAGAATTATAAAATGTCATCTTTTCCGTTTAACAACTTAAATGAAATACCCTTTAAACGCAACATTACATTAATAAGACCATCGTGATACATTGAAGGTGCAGATACAGCCGAGCACTATTATCAATAGGAACATTGTAGGACCAACAGAATAATTTCGTGGAGATATCGCCTTCTTCAATATGTTTCTTTAGAAAATTCCCCTTTCGGTCTCACTACACTGCCAACCATTTATTTTATCATTGATTACTAATAAAATTTTGTTGTTTTTTTCGTATCCTAAAGTATCAGGATAGTCTCCATTGTAACGTTATAGACGAAAAAAATATTCAATTTAAAATAATAAAAATACGAGCTATACGAATTTATTTCGGGGTGGGATACTTTGACTTCTTCTACGCAATCATCGTTGGTCTTGTTCGCGTGCAATCTTTTTTTCGTATCTTTCGAGCGTATTGCTTTTACGTAACGACTAAATATGAATAAGAATGCAGTTCAAATCGAGGCGGTCTATGATGTAAACAATAGGATGTTCATATTTTGCATTTGACATAGAAAGCTTTAACTAATTATTGTTTTTTGATTCGTACTTGTGAGCAATATGAAATAGATGAGTACTCTACGAGCTTCTAACTCTAGCGCTAACAAAGAACAGTGTGATCCTCTCGAGACTTCAGTGTTAACGTATATGAAATTGTCATCAATTCAACTAATAAAAATATTGATGCAATATTTTGTTCGTTACTATCATCAGACATTAAATGATCGAGTATCAATACGATACAGTTTTTGTTTCTCTTCGACATCGTTGAATGAACTTTTAAATGCGTTACTATACTGATTTGATCAAATTATTTTAAAATTATTTGATATCATTGAAGATACTTTCGATGGATTTTATTCATTTAGAAAGATTGCACACTAATTGTCACACACTTCGATGAACTAATCAGTTTTTATAAAATTCGATACTTCAAAAATGATATCTTCGGACAAACTTTCTGTGCGTAAAGAATAGTGCTTTCCTCTTTTTTTTTCTGTGATATAATAAAATATCAAAGCTATGACGCCATCTAAAAAATGACTCTACAAATAAACGTATAACTATTGTCTAGCCAAACAGAAAATGATAGAAGACAATGAAAGAAAAACCTATCAATCAAACTGTCATGGTGCATTAAACATTTTCATAGATGAAACTGATGTCATAGGCAAATTTCTTTTTTCGTATTAAATCAGCTACATCAAAGAACAAAAGTATATTTTATGAAGATTAAATTCAAGATTAATTCTTTTGTTATATATGAGTAAATAAATAAATATATATATATATATGCTTAATGTATAATGAAATGAAAAGGTTAACAATGCATTAAAAACCTTCGATTGTACACAAATGATACTAGTTTTGATTTATATTACCCTTGTCAAACATAGTGATCATACTTACGAACCAATGTCATCAATGATTGTATTCTATTCGGTCCTTAAAGCCCAGCTATACTTTGATCGGCTATCAGTAGTATGAAAGTATCGTCTTATCTGTTTATTCGACTTGTATATCCTTTTCTTCTTATTCAACGCACAATACAATACAATACGCAAGCGTACAATTCAAGTAGTATATGCTTTCATTCATGTTTATCATTTGATCTACAGTGGCGTCCTACGAAAATCGCATGTTCAATGAGACAGGTATACTTGCTTTTAATGCAGGCTTGGCGTGTCTTTACGTGTGTATATTCACTCATTTATGCGAAACATTTTCATCCTTTTTTCATTACTATCATACGCTCGGTTGCATTTCTATTGCTCTCATCACACACATACTCATTTTAACGCAAAACAGGTACGTAGATGAACAGGAGGTTCGTTTTCGTTTATATGCACAACTTTTTCTCACAATGTACATAAGGTGACCTTCCTCAACACAGAGACCACCACATTACTTTTTCAATTTCAAAATTAGCATCACGCTGCATTCAAATAGTCAATGGGTCTAATCAACAATTAGACCGAAGAACAAAAAAACGAGACACACTCACACAGTTGACCGTTACCCAATTGCATTCGGCACAAACACAATAGGACATCTATAAATAGATCAACTGCTCGGTTATATTCAAAAGCGTTCATCATATTAAAGCAATCCATTTATTATCAAAATGGGTACTCGGGTAAGAGATATTATATATATATATATATATGAGCCAGTTCACATAAGCCACGACCGATCACCATAGAGAGGTGCTCAATGAAGTTCCTAGATGTGCGCAAAATCTATCCCGCCTTGTAGAGTATGTTGTTTTAGACCTCGAACCAAATTTTTAGCCTTATTGAAGAACTCCCTGTCGAGATATGAAAACAATAGAAAAATCACCTTCCAAATTGGTTTTCTCTTAAGATATGAGTGGGATGGTGCTCAAAATAACTTTTCAAGCACTACGAAGCTGAGGTTCACCCAAGGGTGCAGTCAAAAGCTTGGGACCTCTGATTGAACAAAATCGGGTGTGGCTTATGTGGACTGGCTCATATATCTTATTTATTTGTCCTGGATAATCACCAAACGTCATTGAATCACATCAAAAGGTGAAAACTAGAAATGCAGATGGATTCCGAAAACGAAACGAGAAATGATTCGGTGCTCTTTTTTTTATTTCAAAACATATACAAATATATCATCCAAATAGCGATAAAAATAATTAAAATTAATTTTCTTCATTATCACCACTATCAGATATAACTTGTTCATCTTCAGACAAGTCATCTTCTTTAAGAATTGTTGCCTTGCGTTTTCGTCCGCGTCTAGAAAATGTTCTATTATCAGTATTCACTGTTGTTGCCACCGGTGCTGTTATTCGTGCGCTACGTCCCCGTTTAGACGACGACACTTGTGATGTTGTCGTTGATTCATCACTTACAGTCGTTGTTTCTGTTGGCATTTCAAGTAAACCCGATTTAAGTTGTTCACGTAAATCTAGATAAACTTTTTCTAATAAAATTGAATCTGAATAAATAGTTGATGTTTCACAATTGAATGTTTGTGCATTTTCTACGAGTAATTTCATGTCAGCATCGAGTTGTTCCAAGTTGGAATAGCGATATGTATCGATTTTTCTTTTTATGCGTTGAAAATCAATTGGCTCTTGAATTATTTGATAATATAATGGTAATTGTTTTTGTCCCGGTAAACGTATAAATACTTGTGCTAATTGACGATCATCATCTGTACGATAAGCTAATAAATGATCAATTAACACATGACACTGCCCTGCTGTTTTAGGGTCAACAGTTTCTAAACGTTTTTTCATACTACCACGTTTAGGAGTAGTATATGGTTGATTTGATGTTGATGGGATATCAAATGATGAACGCGTCTCACTTTCATCAAGATCAATACTATTATTGTCTTGTAATGATGAAATATGTTTACGACTTTGTTTTTGTAAACGTCTTTGTTCGACTGTTTCATCTAGATTACCTTCTTCTAATGCTTGTAAAAATTCGCGTTCAGTTAAATTATCACTATAGTCAACATCTTTACGTTGGCGACGTCCTTTACCGAAATCTTCATCATTTTCAAGAGTTTTTTCCACTTGATCAACATCTCTTTTCAACCAGTCAGGTAGTTCATCGTCAGTCATGAGACGATTTATTTTCATTTTACGATGAACTAGTGGTTTTTCTTGAGTAAAATCAACATCTTCTTCATCTTCCAGTTCTTCTAATAATGATGGAGTTGTTTCATCGCCTGTTGTCAGTGTTCCTTCTCGAGTTGCTTCATCGTCACTAGCATCTAATGGTGATATAGGAGTTTTACTAAAATAGGATTGAAAAATATAGATGAGCGATTAAAAGAATTTTTGTTTTTATTTTTGTCTTAATACCTTGTCTTGTTTGTTTGATCAGTTGAATCTTCATTGTCACTTTCTTTTTTACGTTTATTACGAGACACAGACTTTGTATTTTCATTTTTTTCTAATAATTCCCATGCTCGACGTTCATTGGCTCCATCACCACCGCTACCAACGCCATGAAGAGACTCATATTCACGTCTTGCAACATCCATACGATTAAATAAATTGAATTCCTGTTCCGTTCGAGCAATCATCTAAACGAAAAAAAGTTCAATCATTGATATTTGCAGGGCGAAAGAATACTTTAAGTGTCCTTGTAGGTTTCACTAGTTGAATTAGAAGAAGGGTTTTATTTTATAGTAATCGTATGACCATGAAATCATCGAGAACCTGGATGGTCGACCTTCGATTATCAATAGGTCTTATCATCAATCGAAATAAACAAGATATGAACTTGGACATATATACTCGTATCAAGAAATCACCATACTATATGAATGCAATTCTATTAAAGTAGACCACGATACTATCAAGGTTTTTAACACTTAAAAACCATAAAATTATTCTAAATGTAACTTTAGGGTTACCATTATCAACTATATAACACATCTGTAGATGAAATTTTCAATTCGAAATTCGATTATCTAAGTTTTTATATTGTCAAATCTCTTCTTAATAGAAGAAAGAAAAAAGCTTTTTGATCTTACCTGATTAAGTATTTCATCGTCTGGAATATCTTCATCGTCATCTTTCAATTCATCATCGCCTTCAATTAATTGTTCGAGATAATTTTGTCGTTCGCTTGATGTTGACGATCGATTGAATTTTCCAGCTTGAATAACTTTTTCATCGACATTCAATTTATATCTTGCACAAGCTAGGATTTTTTCTTCGACCGTATTCACAGTCATTAAACGTAAAACTCGCACTTCATTTTTTTGTCCAATTCGATGTGCACGATCTTGCGCTTGTTGATCTTGATGTGGATTCCAATCGGAATCAAATAAAATAACTGTATCAGCTCGTTGTAAATTTAATCCGACGCCACCAGCACGTGTCGATAGTAAAAATATAAAATAATTTATATTATCATCATTGAAATCTTTTAACAATTCACAACGATCGTCAGCCTTTGTTGTACCATCTAAACGTATATATGAATAATTTCGATAGGAGAAATAATATTCAAGTATATCCATCACAGATGTCATTTGACAAAATAATAAAATCTTATGCCCACTTGCTTTTAATTTCGGTAATATACGATCGAGTAATTCGAATTTACCCGATACACGAAATAGATCAGGCCCATTTATAGCCCCAGTTTCACAGCCGAATGATTGCGCTAAACGTTCTTCAATCTCATGAAATAAAAATGGATGATTACATATTTTACGTAATTGCATTATTTTATTCATCAAAGCTCGACGACCACCTTTACCATTTTGATTTTCAATAATTAGTGTACGATTTTTTGCCATTGCATGATAGAGACAACGTTGTAAAGCAGATAATTCACATTTTACGATATATTCCACCTATAAAATTATTATAGGAAAAAAAAACTTTAATAAGCAGACAACTGAATATATGAGAGAAGAGGAATATCTGTAAGAAATTGATGAGGGTACCATAGAAAATAGATCGATGAAGAAATGTTCACAATTTAAAATTCGTTTTTTTTTGTGCATTTAGAACTAGTGAGTAAATATCATGAAGCTCCTCCTAACAAATCAAATAACGATATAGCTTTTCTTACAAATCATTCGAATACTATGATTTAGTGTATTATCTTTAATCTGATAGAACTCTCCAGAGAAGATTTTCAGTAGGTTTTAAAAAATCGTAAAATACTACTAACCTTTTCTGGTAATTGTGATTCGACTTCTTTCTTAAGTCGACGTAAAAGAAATGGTCGTAAAACTTTATGTAATCGTTTAATAATCAATAAAGTTTCTTCATGATTCAATTCAACTTTTTCACTTGGTAATGTTGCAAATGGCGCATTGAACCAATCTGTAAATGTTGTTGAAGATTTAAATATTGTTGGTAAAATAAAATTCAACAATGCCCATAATTCTGGTAAATTATTTTGCAATGGTGTACCCGTTAATAATAAACGATGTGGAGCATTTGCATAATATGTATTTAATATTTGTGTTAATTTACAATGATGATTTTTCATTCGATGTCCTTCATCGACAATCAAATATTTCCATGGAACTTTTGATAGTATTGAACGATCACGCATTATATATTCATATGTTGTTAGCAAAACATTAAAACGATTTGTACGTATTGTTTGTCCGAGCGTTTTACGTACATTGGGTAAACCTTTATATTGTATAACAACTACGTCAGGCGCCCAACGTAGAAATTCAGCAGCCCAATTCGATAGGGTCGACAATGGAACAATAATTAATGATGGACCAGGATTATTTTTACTATCAATTAAATGCACAATTAATGCAATTGTTTGAATTGTTTTTCCAAGGCCCATTTCATCCGCGAGAATACCATTTAAATTATTGTTATGTAAGGAAACAAGCCATTCAAGACCTTGCAATTGATATTGTTTAAGTTGTCCACCAACAAGCATTTTGGATTGTTCTGTTATTGGTTCACGTATACGATGAGCAATAGAATAATAGGATTCTTTTGCATCGTACTCATCGTCTTCAGTTGCAGTAGTACTATTTGATTTTCTTTCAGTACTAGTTTGATCACTGATAGAACTAAAAGTAAAATATTTAGTTTCTAGTTTTCTGTTATTAGTTTTCAAAAATCTTACGTTGTTGCTGATGAACGATTGACTAATGTTTGTGCAGATTCTTTTGACTTATAATCAATTGTCTTATCTGATTTCGCTAGTGAACGATTAACTTGTTGATGTTGTCGTACCAGTTGTTTCAACGTATCGATATAAGCATCGGTTTGTGATAGTAACAATGCTAGACGTGCATCTTTTTTTTCATCTACTAATTTCCTATAGGCTTCTTCGTCGTCTTTCATTAATGTTAACAATCGTCTTTTATCTTCGCCTTTTTTTCGTTTAATTAACTCTCGTTCGTTATTAGCAAAATAAGCTTGAACGGATTTACTCATTCGTACAGTTGCCATGGAATAACGACGATGATATTCATGAAAATCTCTTGAATGTGTTAGTATAGCATTTAAAAATTCTTGATGTTTAGCTTGTTTTTGCTGTTTTATTTCTAATTTACGTCGTCGTTCATTATATTCAGTTGCACGTGCTTCACGAAGTTGATGGCGTTTTGGACGTTTATATGCTCGAGGATTGAGCGCAGTTTGAATATACGTATCTTTCTATGAATAGAGAAGAGAAAATTTCAAAACTTTCTATTTTTAACCTATTGACACAATCACTGTAAAATTAAAATATAAAACATGATGTAGATTCTACTGATTATAAGTATTTCATAGATAGATGGTCTATGATCATATATCCCTAATGTTTACACGCATTCCAATTTT
This sequence comes from Rotaria socialis, assembly GCA_905331475.1. Lineage (NCBI taxonomy): Eukaryota > Metazoa > Rotifera > Eurotatoria > Philodinida > Philodinidae > Rotaria > Rotaria socialis. The sequence goes on along the minus strand of CAJNYU010001372.1, from coordinate 25,365 downwards.
CTCCCCTTGTAGCCACGTCTTTTAGATCATATTTCATAAAAGAAAAGATGAAGACAAAAACCTTTATTGTATTGAGAACTTCACCACGAAGTTGTTTTTGCAATTGAAGTAATTTCAATGATTTTAATTCAATCAGTGATCGTGTTCGTAATTCAGCATTCATATTAGCTGGCATATATTCTAATTCTTGAACACGAATTGACATACGATTAAGAACACTGACGAATAAAAATCAATCAAATATTTAACATAAATAAAGAATTTTTTAAATGAATTATTTACCGTTTGTCTCGTTCTTGTTGAGTATATAATGGATTTAAATTGATTGGATGTTTTTCGATTCGATGAATAGGAATGTTTTCGTGTTTTTTTTCATTTGATCCAGTTAATGATCGATACATATCTGTTGCTGTTGAGAATGTAAGCGGCGTATTGAGATCATTTAATGCAGACGAATGTGTAACAACGATACCAGTTGGATTTGATTGTTCTTGGGGAAGGTGATTTTGAATAAGTTTAACTAATTGAAATTTATATGAGCATGAATTAAGTAACGAATCTGATACGGGTAAATTTCGAGCTAGATAACGATAGGTCGATATTTGTGCTTTGAGAACATCTGAACGAAGTTGATCAAGTTCAGATGAATCTATTTTGATGACAGAAGCGGAATCTTGATCCGCTGTTGTCATTTTTGATTTATCTACAAAAGACAAAGAGTTTGTTTTTTTTTATAGTAAGACTACTTTGCATGATGAGATTTTATTCATTCTAGTTGGCCAAACCGCCACCAGGAAATCGTCCTGTGGCATCAGCAAGAGGCAGAAATGCTATGTACCCTAAACCGTTCCCAGCTCTTACACCTCAATCATATGTTCCAGGTAGTGGTGGTGGTGGTGGTATTCCTTATGGAGCTTACCCACCCGGTGGAGCACGAAGTAGTTTTCCAGTACTCACACCAAATTCTTATCTTCCTCCAATGGGTACTATCGAACCACCAATAATGAACTTAAGTGGAGGAGGTGGCATGTTCCCTCCTCCAACACCTTATACTCCCATGGCTCCTATGTTGCATAGTGTACCACAAATGCAATATCCACAACCAGGTGCAATATCAATGATGGCTCCACCACCACTGCCGCCGCCACCACCACCACCGCAACCATCGTATGATCCAGGATATCCACTCTATTCGCATCGGCGTCGTCCAGTTCGTCTATGTCGACGACGAGGTCGTCGCTCACGGCGGCCTCGACCTGTTTTACAGATAATTGATTCAAGTTCATGTTCATCATTATCATCATGTACAACCATAAGTTCATGTTCAAGACGTCGTCATCGATCACGTACTCGCTCACGACGCCGTGGAGCAACTTCACGTCAACAACAACAACAACAACAACCAATAATAGTTTTACCTGTTCAATGTCAGCAACCACAATCAAATGTAGCAGGTCCTATTCAACAACAGCCTCAACAAATTATTTTACCACCTTTACAATATCAACAATCAGGACAATGTCAACCTCAACAATATGTTTCTTCACCTATACAATATCAACAATCAGGACAATATCAACCTCAACAACTAGCATTACCGCCCATACCAATACAACAGCATCAACAACTATCATTACCGCAACTACAATTTAGTTCATCTAATCTTATTCAGAGTGCAGCTTCAAGTCCAATGAGCATTCCTAGTGGTCAACCAATGATACAGCCATCAATGTCATTGCCACAAATTGCTAACATTGGACAACCACTACAAATACAACCTGGAACCATTCAATATATTCAAACTGTACCATCATCTTCTTCATCACCATTACAATACATAACAAGTGAGCCACGTTCAACTGTCGCACCGCAACGTATTCTTGTAAACAGTACAAAGAAAAACCAATCATCCAAGGTTAAGCCTATTCCGAGGTCTACTTCAGTAAAAGCATTACCTCAAAATGATCTTAAATTTGGTCGACATCCATTTGATTGGTACGAGAGTGACAAAAAAAATAACATTATAAATGACAAAGTTCAAGTTGGACAACGAAGAAGCACTGCTGTTCGTTAAATGATAAAGACATACAAAGACTTCATATATCTAACTTGATTAGCTTATTGTATCTTTTAGATTAATAAATAAGAAATAGATTTGAAAAAAAATTCTTTTACTTAACTAAAATTTAGAAGTCTATATTTAAATGAATACAATAATAATAATCATCATCTAAACAAGTTTTACTTTCTATTGGTTGTTTCGAATCATCGTATCCGATAATCATACAGATGTCGCAATAATCAATGAAAAATCCTTACTCATTTATATATGTATGTCATTGTATGATATAACTATATATTCTAATAACCTTGATTGATTTGTATTTAACTAGTGAAGCAAAAAATTACGTTTGATTTTCTTTCATTCATTTGTATTATGTAACGATCAATTTGTTTTTCTTCTCCTTCTGCATATTATTTTTACTGATCGAAGCAAAATAATACAGTCAACGATATCCATCAGTTCTGAAAATCACTATGAGATCGATCACAGAATGTTTGAATTTCAGAAATCGTGGAGGTCAACTAACTTGATGAAAATAAAATTTACATAAAATATTTTCAATCGTGCAAATATTTCTTTCATTTCAAAGCTTTTTACATGCAACTCTCAATAAGAATAAAAGACCGTAGAGATATACAAATGAGTATTTTTCACAAAATTCTGATCTTCTCTCTAAAAACGGTTTCACGATCATGATGAAATCTAAGAAAAAATTTCGATTTTGCAACTCTTCCTATTCCATGAATAGATACATCTATCAAATGACCGAATATTGCTACTATCCTTGGATTCCTAATATATTTTGTACAACCAATAAAATGGATAAGTAAAATCAAAACATATCCTATCACACCGACAAGCATGAAGCACATTAAGTACTAAAAATGTTGTCAGCTGTTCAAATGTTTATCCTATAATCTACATTTCTTACCTTTGCGTACTTTTCGTCTAAATGTTTACCTAAAATTTGATCGTGATTGTCGTTGTTTCCGTTTTGTTTATTCCCCAAGGGACAAAATATATACAATAACAAGAAAACACCTTACTATTACACGATTTCGACAATGTGAGTATACAACCTATAAATTGAAACAAACATTCTTAAGCATGTATATTCTTTGTGATACTAGTGAACGCTATCTTTAAAATAGATGCAATCGAGAAAGCTTATTAAAAACAATGATTTGCAAAGACTTCCGTACGATTTGTGTTTTCGCATTTAAAATATTTTTTTCCATATTTAGAATTATTCGAAATAAAACCACCACTCTACAAAATGAGGCATCAAAATATGTCATCGCTGTTATAAAAAAAAGAGAGGATTGCAAATGCAAGTTTTCTTTGTCACATAAAAGTATCGCTCATTACTTATTTATGATTCGTGTAAATTAAAATCAAATAAATACACTAACTGCTTTATGACAATCATCAATATTGTTAGTCGATAAACAATAAAATAGATCATTAGTTAATTGGATTTCTTTTTAAAATTGCAAAAAACCATTGACAAAAAAAATGCGATTTCATATTACATCACAATCTATCTCATTTTAATGGAAGAATGTTCTTCTAAATTAATTTTCATTCATAAAATGAAATATCTCATGTGTGAAGGATCAAAATTTAAGAATATATAACAATCTGCCGCATCTGATATAAAACTTAAGGGTTCGAAGGGTCGACTGATTATCGACACTATACTAACAAGAACAAAGTTTTTTCTTTTCTTTTATTTTTTGATGAGATTAATTTATTACATAAAATCGCATTGTATAACACCTCGTTGATCCTAATCGATAGAAATCAAACATTTCACTATATCATCTTTTATTTCATCGGCGAATCAATTTGCAAGGTTTTCTTCTTTTCTATGTTAGTTAAGACGATTATTTCTTATAAAAAATTTAATTACTACTATATATCTAACAGAATATCTTATATTCTATAGAAAAATCTATAAATCATGATTAAAAGAGATATATATATATATATATTTATATTTAATAAAATATTCTAGATAATCATAAAGTATTATTCTTATCATTATATCTTAATCGGCTTTCTGTCCCCTATTTCTTCTTTGCTACTTTACTTTTAATGTTATTTTATTATTGCCGGATTGCTTAATCATTGGTTGTGCTCCTTCATCTCTTTCAATCCTTACGAATCATAAATAATTCTCTCGTTCGAAGAAACGACCAATTAGCCACGGCGAACGAACATTCTCTACTTGAAAAAGAAAAATCGAGCGTCATTGCCTTAAGAGAGAATTCAAAGAGAAAGAGAAAGAGAAAGAGAGAGAGAGAGAGAGAGAAGCAAAAAAAATATATATTCACATTTAATGATCAACACTCGTCACTATTATGTTCTAATTGAACACGATGTTTGGACTCTCACCATCAACATTTTATCATCCATCATTTATGTATTTACCATCACAAGATATGACTAAAACACATCTTTTATCAAATACATCTGATGGCAAACGAAAACATTTTGCAAAAAGTCAGCCTACAAATAAGAAGTATAGACTATGATTTATTATCTCGATTTGAATTTTTATTCATGTATTAATTTAGATTTTCTAGCAATAATTGCGATCGTCCGGTGAAGAAATGTTCCTTCGATATTGAATCACTGTTAGAATTAAAAACTAAAGATGCTCAAATATCAAATCGAAGTTACAATGAAGATACTGAAGATGGATCAAGTGATGATGGTCATACATCATATCGCAGCCCGCCAATATCATCCTATGCTTTATTCAATCAACTCAAAACACTTGACATGACACCACATAATAATAAAAGTGACCCTACACGTAAAACTTAACGAGAATCCAATCATTCTTTTCTTTGCTCTATTCTGAATTTCTACAAAGTCATTTTTTCCTCCAAATTTTTAGTTTCATCATCATCTGAATCCGATCACTCTCCATATCGACTAACATCAAGTAAACACTTGAGTAGTTCTCGTCATGGAATAAGTCATAAAATCAAGCCAAAACGTATTCGTACAATTTTTACACCTGAACAACTTGAAAGACTTGAATCGGAATTTGATAAACAACAGTATATGGTTGGAAATGAAAGATTCTATTTAGCAACAACGCTTGATTTAACTGAAGCACAAGTCAAAGTAAATTATTTTACTTTGAAGAACAACAAGAGACAGACAGATATCAATTTTTCTCTTTTTTCTTTCAAAAGGTTTGGTTTCAAAATCGTCGTATTAAGTGGCGTCGGCAAACATTAGATGATCATCAACAACGATTAACATCGATTACTGGTCAAACGCCAACAACAATGGCTGACGAACATAATCATTCAGACAATGATGAATAATTTTCATGATTAAACTAATGAATTGTTTTTCTTTTTCTTCACATTATGTAAATATGCGTATTTTCAATAATTCTTGTCTAGTTCACAAGTTCTTGTCAGTAAACACAGTCGTATGTGTATGTTCTCATAAAAACAAAACAAAAAAGAAGAAGAAAGTTATGAAAAGCAATGATCACGTTGTTATTATTTCTATAGATTTATCGATAGTGAATATTTTTCTTTAACACGCTTTTCCATTAATTTGGTTCTATTCAAATTAACACCTTGTTTCTTTCTTTCTTTTGGTTACTTCAATCGATCAGGTGGAAAACAAAAAGAATAAGAAAAAAGAGAATGGTAAATATTGAATAAAAATTAGTATGTGTTTAATAATTCAATATGATACCAATTAATCCGTTTTCTAAAGCGATAAGTGTGCTTGTATGCATTCTCAAACAATGAAGATGAGAACAGGCACCGTATGGATGCATCGTAACTACTTGTTCTATCGGGAAGAGAAGGAGAAAAAGAAAATATTTCTTTCTATTGTCTTGATGACTTTCAAGTGTTTGATTTTGTCTACGATAATGCTAATGATAACAAACAATAACCTACGGTGCTCTATTGTCAATGAGGAACGATCATGTGAAAAAAGATAGTAATGAACATTTGACTCTTGATCAGTAGAAACAAACTTATATAATAACATCATCAGTATGCATAAGCATAAAGACAAGTAATGAATATTGAGTTTTTTGTTTTGTGGAAGAGAAAGAGAAGAACGAACAATAGTAATTGTAAATAATCGAGATGTATCGATTACATCAGAACCATTTTAATGAAATTAAACGAATATCTATTAAAGAAGAATTGCACGAAGAAGAAAAACATAACGGACGGATGTAACAAATCGAGTTCCTCTAGAGGGCATTTAATGATATTTGTTTATTGTTGAATGAGAAGCTTATTAATTTATTCTATACACTACTTTGAATGATACCTATATATGTACATATGACACAAGCATTAGAATTGCTCATTGAGAATTAAAATTTAGTTCATTATTAGTATATGAATAGAGTGAGATATTTCGATTGATTAGTTTTTAAGGGAAAATCTCAAGCAAAAAATATCTGTAGACGGAGTATACAGAAGAAACAAAAGAGTGTTAGTAGAAAAGCGAATAGATGACGATTCTGCTGTGAAGATGAGATCGATTTCATTAAGAAAATGATCATTATAAAAAGTCTTCTTTCAGTCACTTGTAGAAGTCATTAAAAAAAAATGCCGACTATTTGCTTTCTTCTCAAACGATGGCAACAAGTTTCTATGATTTGTTTTCTCAAGTTGTAAAAATTGATCAGCCGTTTTTGTATCGAAATTTTCTTTTTGTTATATTCAGAAGAATAGGAAGAAAATTTTTTCTATATATCGAAGGGTAATTAGACACAAAATATATTTTAATAAGATGCAATAGTTGTTGGTTAAAATTTTAATAATATATTTTGTTCGGTTATCATTTTTATAACAATTATTAGATCGACTTGAATTAGAGATGATCTGTTTAAGTTTGTCGAACTTAATTTCCAGAATATATTTTGTGCATGATATTTATCAACAAGCAATTGTTGTAGTGATAAGTCAATTACACTTCAAAGCGTTGGTAATTAATCATTTAATTGTTTTCAATGTCACTGGTACGAAGGTGGAAATCAGAGCACAGCTATGTTTTCTTCGTTGACAGAAGGTAGTCATGATCTCGAAAAATTAAAAACTCCCTAATTTGATGAGCATCACCATTTTTCGTCATACTAATTTTAGAATTTCTAGCTTTGGAGATAGGTAGAAGCGGTAAAATATCCTACATTGCAAAAACTAATTGTATTTCAGAGTCGATTTGAAGACGGATAGTTTGTCTTTTTTTCAAAACAGAAATCTGTTTTTATAAGTTTAAAACAAAGGTTTCATTTGATCTTCAAAATTACATCAAAACTACTTAGCTATTTGTGTTTAATCATAGGAGAAGCACTCATCGGACACAATATCTTCATAATGTCAATCGATACTTTTTGTGATGTATTTGCATAATAAGAAAAACAGACAATAGGTAAAATATCACTATCTTTGAATTAGTATAAAAATCGGTAACATGAAGTATATTCAGGTTTACCTCATATTCTCATATTAATTCTAGGATATTGATGAACAAGTCTGAAAGTATTTCAGATTTTAAAAAGCTAGATGCATCGTTTTCATGATTGTATTTCAACTCTATTGATTTCAAACTAGGAGAAGAGATACATTTTATTTTTCCATGAGATCAGCGTCGAATGTGTTGTCATGCATTTTTCTGCCTTGATTAGAGTTCAATTGATCTACAATACTTGAATAATGTTTCTTTTTATCTTAACCGATCGTAATCATCCGACTTCAAATTTTACTTTGCAGATAATAAAAGAAGATGATTAAATATTTACAGCAAGTTGACACAATGCAAAAATATGGATTAATTGCGTCACAATCCATGTAAAAAAAATTTAGGATAGAAATCAGATTAAAATCGATTGAAAAATGATTGAAAATCGAGTATAATCATACATCTTTAATCGATTATAATCAAAAATAATCCAAAAACCAAAATTTTCATCGATTATTCCTATTATTTTCGATTATAATCGAGTAAAAATTCATGAAAAAAATTGATTATAATCGATTTTCAATCATTTTTCAATCGATTTTAATCTGATTTCTACTCTAAATTTTTTTACATGTATCCGACATATCTACAATATCAATGCAAAAATATACTTGAAAGATTCGTTTTGTTGAGAGCAAACGAATTTTCATATTCAAATATTTTACTCGAGATGTATCAACATGTAAGGCTCAAATAACCATCGATTTTGGTAACTTATTCAAAAATTAAGCAGAATTTAAAACGAAATAAACTTTCTATTTATTTACTATTGATATATGTCTTGTTTGTTTCAATAGATACTGTAATAACTGTATTCAGTGCTTCCAATATAACGATTTTTGACAAGTACTGGGTTTTGCACTTTGCAGGAAAATGAACAGTACTTTGTAAAATAAAAAAACACTGCTTATTTCTTATACTATTATTCGGAAATGACTCGTTTCTGTTGTTTATTGATTATATCGGTAGATAAGATGGAGCAAAAACAAATCTTCGTTTAGTCTCATTGAGCTTACGAGGGAAGGTCCCCACAAGTATGAGTCACCGTTTTAAATCAAATGTATTCCAGTTTGTAGAACTCGACGAGCTGATGTTAATAGCATAAAGCGTTTTTCCCCGTAGGGCTTTAAATTACACATATTCAATCTACCTTTATATAATGTTTAGTGTGTCTATATTGGGGTCAAAGGTTAGAAGATCACCAAGCGATGTCTATCGTGCTCAAAAAAAATGCTAGAGCCTTCCAAGGCTTTTTCAGATAATTCGATATTGCATAGAATATTCCAGAAAACTTTGGAAGGCCGTAGCATTCTCTTGAGCACGATAGACATCGCTTGGTGATCTTCTGGTCTTTGACTCCAATATCGACACACTAAACATTATATAAAGGTAGATTGAATATGTGTAATTTAAAGCCCTACGGGGAAAAACGCTTTATGCTATTAACATCAGCTCGTCGAGTTCTACAAACTAGAATACATTTGATTTAAAACGGCGACTCACACTGGGGGGCCTTCCCTCGTTAGTTTAAAAGCAAAGATACGGCATTCAATATTAAAAAATTACAAGAAACTTAATTTGAATACCTCTTAATTGGCTAAAAATTCTACAGCATAGGCTGTACTTCTTGGAAAAAAATTACTAATCTTCGAAGTGAAGTTAAAAGAGCTCGTACATTTAGATTTTATCATATCACATGATATTCGATGAATTCGGGCTCATTGGAAATAGTTTCTTCGTTGACGAACAGTTCTCTCGTAGTACTTTTTCATCAAAATGAATCGATGGCAAGAAATTCTTACACCGAGATGAGTCTACTAAATTTTTCTATTGCGTTTTTCTCAAGCAATGTCGTTGTCGTCTCGATTCCATCTAATTTATTTTTCTCTCGCGTGTGTATATTTCCCAGAAGATATAAATAGAGTGTGATTCTAGTAATATTAACGAGTAGAACTTGGAAAGCACTTTTTTTTACTAAACGAATATGCAGAGCATTTAGAATCACTGTGAAAGGCTAACGTGATTTAATTTTTATTATGATCAGACACAAAAACAAAAAATGAGGAGTATTGTACAAATTTATTGGATGAAAAACAATATGCTGATTTAACTCATTGTAAAAAACAAAAGATAATGTTCGAGATCTTTCGAAATTCCTAAATCTGAAGTCATACAGCGTTTATCAATCGATTGTAAATTTAAAAGAATTTTTGTTCTACATGTTGATTTGAGTAGTCTAACTTCTTTTTTTGGTTCAATAAAATTTTTAATAAATAACCATAAAATTTGTTTTATTTTTGAATCTTTCTCATTGGCTGCACAATATCTTGTTAATAATCTTGTATTAATTGGTTGAACACTAGTCGATTTATAATAAACACAAATAAATAATTCATAAAGTTGTCGAAGAATCGATTGACGTTGCTCAGCTTTTATATCATCGTTGGATTCAACAAGATAAGTCCAATCACCTAGCGATTGACAGACAAGTGATTGCAAATCAACAGATATCGTCGAACGATTCGTTTGCAGTATAATGTCATTGAATGAAATATGTTTTTTAAATAATATCGTGAAAATTTTAGTAACATATGGTGCACGTGTACGACGATAAGCTTTCGTTAAATGATGTAATTTAGCACCATTTGATAGAAATAAATCAAATAAGGATGAAAATTTTTCTAATGAATTTGCATTCATAAATAAACTATTTTTGCTAAATAAATAGCAAGATAAGAATAGATCGAATGGAGTCTGATCACTTTTTGTTAATTTATTAATATTCAATATTGAAATAAATTTCATCATTGATGGTAATACTTCATCAATGCCCAATTCACAGGCAACATGAAATGAAGTCAGTTGCTGCTTCCGTGTACTTATCAAGCATGGATCGATATATGCATGCTTGAGAAGAATAAATATTGCTTCGATATTTGTACGAAATATAGCATAGAGTAACGGTGATTGATTATCATAATCAAGTGTATTTGGATCGATCTATTGTAAAATAAATATAGATAAAATATTGAGTAGAAGAAGAAAATTTTTTGAATATTACTTACACCTCCTTGTTCAATTAGAAAACTGATTAGATCATTTTTATGTAGAAGTATACATTCATGTAAAAGTGATATACCATAATAAGTTTGTTTAAAATCAGCACCATATTGATTTAATAATTTTAATATGTCAAGATTGCCATATCGAATAGCGCAAAGTAATATTCGATTTGTTATGCGAACTTGAAAATCAAGTAGTTGTCTAAGAAAATCTAATGATTTACCACTTTCAATAGCATAAAACAATGGTGCTCGATGAGTTGCATCTTCAACGTCGATTAAATATCTTCGTTCTTGGTCGCTAATTAGACTCAGAAGTGTTTTTAACAATGATATTCTATCGTCGTTTTGATCAAGAGCATCTCGACAGCAACTAACAAGTCGCTGTTGGATTGTCGGAATGATAGACATTGAAGAAAATGAAACGCAATAGATATTTTTTCCCGTAAATATATAATATATGTTCTATGGCATGAAAAGAAACAGGACGATAAAGGAAAACAAAGAATTCGAGCACTGCCTACATTATGTTATTATTTTTTTTTCGCATCACGTTGTGCCCAAAAAAGGCAAAACAAACTCGAGAGAACAGAAAGACAATATTGATTTTGTTTTGACTCACGCTTGTCAATTTGCATGAATCAGAAAACAAGATACGATATCTACTATCACTGTTGTACTTATTATAAACACGAGCATCGCCTTTTCTCCAACGTGATGATTCTCTCTATGACCTATTTTTCTGCTGCCGTCCATATAAATGAAACATGCACAAGGTAGTTTAATTAGTAGATGTTTTTAGAAAAGCCTCCCTGTACAGTGAAGTGCAAGAAAATTGCCGTTGCACCTACGCATTTTCTCGAGTCATATATGTGAAACGCATGAACGGATTCTTCTGAAACTTTTATCAGTAATTAAGGATGTGCTATAGATTTCAATCAGAGCGGGACTTCTCAAAAAGTGTCGTTCAGTAGAGCGAGAGACATCATGATTCGAGTATTTACCGCTTTTCTAGAATATCAAATAGTCATATTGCACTACCACGACTAGGGCAATCGTAGCGCTACTAAAACCGTCTTCTTAAAGAAACTCTACGTCCATAGTACCTAACGAAATACAAATGAGGTCCAACGACACAGCATTGTAAAAAGAAACGGAGGGTCACGGTGTGTAGAATTGCCAGAAAAAAATGGCGATTGAACCAAATTTTCTAACTATCTCGACAATGATTTGTCTGACCGACTTGAAATTTCGATAGTAGACAGATATCGGCTAGTAAATAAAATTTTGCCCCACGTGAACAAATTCTGAAAATTTATCTTCAGCGTCAAATAGAGGTCAAAATTTGAGAAGGTTGTGTTGCATTTTTTCCCGCTTTAAAAATCGAGAAGACATCGTATCGAACTGAAACTCCGGCTACCGGATCTTGATCCAAAAGGAGGTCCATAGCTTTTTCCACTCTTCTCCAAACTCACATTTTAGGCTAGCACATAATCCATGTACATAGGCAAAGCGATCCTAAGCTATTTGAGTGTATCGATGAAGCTATAGTGTTTGCTACTTTTTTGACTGAAGAAAAAAAAACTAACTATCAATTATTATATTTGTGCACTCTCGTGTATGTATAATCCATTTATAGAAAAAAACTTTTAATATTCATCATGTTCAGTAGAGTAATTTTATCAAATACTAACGGCAATTATTTTTGCACACCACTGTATATATCATAGATTAGTCGATGAGTATCGGAGTATTTAAAAAATGAATATCATAGCAAGATGGGCAGTAGCATGTAGCAGTACAAGACTAAATAGTGTCAATCATCAGCAATGTAAAGGTCGCCTATGAACTAAACTATAGCAGATAATAATAATATATTTATATACCCTCTCTTTTACAAGAAACTAAATCGATATTGATTTTGTCTGATGAGATTTTATGCATCACTAGAGAGTTTTCCAAAACATTGTTCTATAACAGGTCTATATAATCGAAAGATCAAATGACGCATCGATATTCTTCCAGTAGAGCTGGTGCTGAGTCAATCTCACCATTAGTTTGGAACGAGAGCTAACTTCAGCACAGGATACAATTGAATGCAGATGCATTCATGACCCAACAAAATGAATCATTCATGTTTAATATGAAATTGATGAATACTCTCGAAGAATGGCATAGAATTGGATATCTCAAAAGCAACGCACCTAATCTGTATCGAGTCTTTGGTTTTAATTTCATTTGAAATATTCTGTTTTTTTAAACTGAAACTTCATTCAGAAAGACGGTTATAATTTCCTATCTTGTATCAATAAAAGTTCATCACAAAAAAAATGGTGGAATCGTTTTTGATGTCTGCTTATGTCTAAGCTTGAAATAACCCAAGATGGGCCAAATGTTAATATGCCTGACGTATGTGTTTACCAAGAATTGCTAACAAGCAGCACATGTGATACCTTAACTTTCTCCAAGATTTATTGCACTCTGTAAGCTGCATTGATAAATGAAATAATTTCGTTTATTTAATTCTGCAATTCATTCGTTTTTTTTTATTACTTTCTGTCCTATTTATACACAAGAGAAATGCTACATATAAATAGTGACTTTTTCTCACAAACAACAAATATCAATTAGTCAAAATAGAGAATGTTTTGTTAACATGCATACATACATTTAAGTAAAAGAACGTTCAAATCATAATACAAGTTATTTATAAGACTATATAAATATGTATAGATAATACAGACAAAAGGAATAACTAAAAGGAAGAAAAACAACAATAAAAGAAAATCGTATTGCTTAATGAAGAAAATCGTTTTTAAGAACATGATGAAAATGATGAAAAATTTTATGAGTCTCATTTTTAGGTGTAGATGATTTTGTTTGATGTTTTTTCTGTTCTTCACTTTTATCAATATCAAGTAATGATGATAATTTAAGTTTATCTTCGAAATTTGCTTTATAAGTTGCTAAATCCATTGAATTTATCATCGGTGTTGATATTTTTGATGATTGTGCTGAATAGTATTTTTCATTTTCATCATCAGTCATGTGCTGATTTTCTATTGATGGCGGTCGTAAAATTTGACTTTTTTGACTAGAACTTTGTGATGCAGTTAGAACAAGTGAATTAGGCCGAATGGGTGAAATAAAAGGTTCCGATCGATAATCTACATTTAAAAGTTCATTAGCTTGTAGTGTTTCAGCTGATGGCGTGTTCGTTTCTGTAGGATGTCTTATTGTTACTGTTTCATTTGATGAATGAAGGACAAGCGATGGATGTTGTATTGGTCGAATGGAAGATGGATCAACTTGAATAGGTATGCGACGACCAAGTCCAACAGCAACTAACATAGAATTTATATCTAAGAAAGCACGTGCTAATGAGCGATCGTTGGGCGTTGAACATAACGAAGATGAAGATGAATCAACTATGAAAGAAAATTTTATTATAAATCAAAGAAATGAAGTAAGATTAAATCAATCGAGAAGTTAATTTAAATAATCATTTTGAAATGAAATCAACATTAAAGATTAAATTTTATTTTAGACTACAATCAAATGAGCATACTAGATATGTTAATAGTGATTTTTTGTTTCTAGATAGGTCAAATTTGAATTTAAAATGTTATATCTATTTATTAGCCTAAGCTTACTTAATTCAACGGTACTTCCCGAAACTGGAAAAATAAAATGATGGAGAAAAAAATGATACATTTATTTTTGTTTTAAATTTTACCTAATTTTTGACTTGGTCGATCAATAGTTGGAGTTGACATGGCGCTTGATATGGCCGTATTATTATCATTATTGTTGTTATTATTATTATTTGTATTTGCTCTTGATAAATTTTCTAAATACCATTCTGGATCACCATTCTGTGAATGTGCTTTTCCGTATTTTCGTTTTATAGCCGATAATGATGATGATTTAGATTTGCGTCCCGAAGACTTTGATTGGCTAATTGAACGTGGAGGTTTCTCAGGAGATGTTGGTGGATTAGATCCATCAACCAAATGATTAACTAAACATAAGAAAAGAAAGCATTCTTTTTCTAAATTTTTCAAAAATATGTTTAGTTTTTCGTCATGCATTAAATGAAGTGTTAATAGAAGATTAAGCAAAGAATCAAAAATATTCTAAAAAGCGATGTTATCAAAATAAAATAGTAAATGTGAACTAATTTAGTTGTAAATTAAAAAAAAATCGTTTTAAACGTTGATATTCTATATTAGTTATGTAGAAGAAGTTATTATGATTTCTTACCATAGCTCATCAGTGGAAATGCAGCAATATTAAGATTATTTATAATCAAATCTTCAATTGCTAGATATACATGTATATCTATATAATTACTCGATTAGTTTTTCATTTATCGCGATTATTTAATTAAAAAAGAAACGCAAAGGAAATATACGTACAAGTCAATGTGCGAAGTCGACTCATATTGGGTGTTGTTGGTGTACTATTACTTGAAATGGAACGATTAAATTCAGGAATCGATGATTTAATTGCTGAGTTCGGCGGCATTTGACATGATATAGATGAGGAGAATGATGGAGATATTGCAGAGTTATTTGGTGAGAAAGTTTGATCAGTTATCGGTTGATTGTAGCATACAGATATTAAATGACGAAAATCTAAACGAAATCAATATGCAAATTAGACTGGGATTAATATTATGATTTGGAAAAGTCTATTCAATTTCTAATTCAGTTTAATTTCTTCGAGCTTCAGATATTTCATAGAACTAAGCTAAACGATTTGAAACTTGTATCTTACTATAGTTTTATAGTCTGATTGAAACTTACTTGTTGGACTACTGATTGATGTATTATTACCGGATGATTGACTAGAATTTCCGTTAAGAATTGAGCGAAAAAAGCCTCCGGATTTATTTGATGTTTTAGGTGTATGATGTTGCGTACGTTGTTGATTATTTTTTGCAATTAATAACTGTAATTCCAATTCAACAATATGCATTTCACGTTGGTATAATTCGTGTTCCCATTTTTCTAATTGTAAACGTTGATTGTTTTGTTCTACTAAACGTTGATGAATGGCTTGTTCGCGATCACGAATTTCCTTAAAACATCATATATATTTATTAAATTCATATCACATGAAAAAATTTATTTTACTTGTTCTTTATCTTTCAATTCTTTAAACATATCTTGAATTTCTTCACGCCAATCTTTTTGTAATGATTGATATGATTCTTCATTCGGTTCCATATGATTTACTCCATTTGTCATATAGTTTATTTCAATAATTGCATTGATCTGTTCAAGTAACTCACTAAATGTGGGTCGGTCGTGTGGAGAAACTTTCCAACAATCTTCAAAAATTTGAATAGCGTTACAAAAAAAAGAAAAATCAAATAAAATACTTGTCATCAGTTGTGAAAATTCTTCTGGACATGTACTTGGAATTGGAAGAGAATATTTATTAGTTGCAATTCCGAATGCAACTTGCATTTGGTCAAAACCTTTATAAGGTACTTCACCTGTTAAACATTCCCAAAGAAGAACACCAAAACTAAAATAAAAATACCGATTTATTTCTAAAGTCATTATGAAAACAAGCTAATAGTATGAATGGAATCAGCGGAGAGTACTCTAGTCGTCTATGGCATTAGAGTTTGAACTACATCAAGTCTCATTTTTCCTCACGACTCTTATGATAGTACTCACTGGTGAATCTCTGCAACTTTTCAGCTCTGACATAAGCATGCAAACTATTAAATGGATGCCGATTTATATAGTAGACGCTCATGGATTTTATTCTAGGAGTTAAGCACAATTTATTTTTCAAATGGACATCTTCGCTCAAGTTAGTGTTAAATACTAAAATTAAGTTTTTTTTAACATAAAATTTACCTCCAAACATCTGATTTTGTTGAAAATTCTGTATTACGAATACATTCAGGACTCATCCAAGCAAATGTTCCAGCAGTGGACACACTTGATGATTGTAATTGTTTTCGAGCAAGTCCAAAATCAGTTATTTTTAATGTTTTCTGTAAAAGATCATTCTCATTATGAACATCATTAATATGTTCAAAAATAAGAACTAAACAAAATAAATAAATAAATATCGAAATAATTATTTTCAATTCTTACTATTTGAACATTTTAAATCACGATGTATGATATGTTCACAAGCTTCTTCATGTAAATATTTCATCCCATCAGCTATTTGTTTAGCATATTCAATAAATACATTTGGATAGAGTCCTAATTGACGTCTTCGTAAAAGATAATTTAATGCGCCACCATAAGCATATTCCATAACAAGATAAAGATTTTTTGTTGATAACGAAGGACTAACACCAAACAGTTGAATAATATTTCGATGTTTAAGATTAGAGAAAAGTCGTGCTTCACGTAGAAGACTATCGATAAGTGTTTTTTTTACAGCATCTGATGTATCGTCACATGCTGGTGTTGTTTGTATAGAACAAAAGGATGCTAAAGATTTTGCTGTTTTTATGGCTACATCAATATTACCGAATTTACCATGAAAGACATGACTAAAACGAAAAAATCAAACAATATTTTGATATAATTATCGTCTATCAATTAAAATCCGGATATAATTCTTACCCAAAACCGCCAACTCCAATCATATCTCCTATGTGTAAATCATTAAAATCAATAATACGAAGATTGAGTTGTGAATTAGAATTGGTACTGGCCGGAAAGATACTTGCTGATTCAGAATCAACAGGTCGTTTGCTTGAATTTGAAATGGACTCATATTCTGATAAGGCCTCTAATTCACTGCCATTCCTAGAAGAAAAAAAGAAAGGTAATTTTTTCTTAAAAATACTTTCTCTTCAAACCTAGGTGTTAATTCATCATCATCTTCGTTTTCATTGCAATTCAAAATAACATTGAGGATATCTTTGATATTTTCTTGTGGAGTATCTTTTTTATCATCGTGATTATTAGTATTATTAGCCGAAAATGATGAATTGTTCATGTTCGATGATGGCACATTGGGTACATTTGTTAAACACACAAATAAGACAAATGGAATCATATGCGAGAACAATCGATCAACTCAGTTTCGAAGATAAAAAACATTTACGTGAAAGTCTCATTTTGGACCTAATCATTATTTTGATATCATATCCGTAATAACATTCTCAATAAATACAAATAAAACACTACTGTATTATTATTATTATGATTATTAATAACCTTCTTTTTAAGAAGAAGAAAAAGTGATGATGTGATGTGATGTGGTTATTTACGACAAAATTATTCGTCTAACAAACTGAACAATCGGTTTCTGATCGATAGTTAACTAGCGACATCTGATGAACGCCTTGTTGTTTTGAGCGATATATTATTTTCTTAATAATACTTCAGAGATAGATAGCTGTCGGTTATAATTTGGTATGCTTGCTTGATTTTCAATCGAATTATTCTCAATGTATTTTATCATATAAAATCCTCATAGAATGTGTTACTTGTACGAAAATTGAGACTAGTGTTACGGTGTACGAACTCAGATGAAAAGACTTTTAAGCATAATATTTGTAAATTACATTGTGATAAATTGTTGAGACCCATGGAATTATGGCGTATGTGACAAGTTTAAGTAATATATACTCTATGGAATTCTACTTGAATCAATTTTAGGTGACAATAGTAAATATTCTTAGTATGATTGAAGTTATATAATGAAATCGCAAAACTTTATATTATGTTGGATATAGTCTATATTTCTTCACAGAAGTTTGTAACACTAGTGTGGTCGATGTATGTAAGAGAATTTTGACGGTGCCAACTGTAATTACGATCCTTCATTCGTGCATATTTGTTGAAAACAACACGTGATACTACGATGGTGTACGGTTCCATTGTGTAAACTCAAGTTAATCAGATTTTTGATTGATTCAAAAATGTAAATAAAACGCTTTAGAAAATTAATTTCTTTGACAAGTAATTCTATTATAGTTCGTATATGAAAGCATACGAAGAAAATCGAACTTTCATGATATTATTAAATTTTGCACCACATACCAACATGATATGTAGCCGCTGACTATCTGTTGAAAGCTGTAATGTAGCTATGTTACCCCTTCAGGCTCTATGTTAGATAAAAACACTTCTCATTGAAAACTAATATGCTTTGATTCTATATAATCTATTGCATATGTTACAGGGAGATGGAAATTTCAATCTCACCTAGGGCAAATTAAAATCTTTTTTTCCAATGCAATTTATAAGAAAAAATGATATATTTATTTCTACGAGGACTATTAAAAACTTCCCTATAAGAGAAACTAAAACTTTAATTTGCCCTATGTGAGATTGAAATTTCAATTTTCCCTAACGGCAATTTAAAATAGCTCTGCATTTCAATCTCCCCTGTAACGAACATTCACCTTGTTTTATCTTGAAAATACAATTACAAACATTTCATAGTTTAGAGACGCACGAACAACTTAATATGATCTATTTAAAAAATACAAGTTGAATATTGGATTGATTATTATTATTTATCTTAAGGTAATCTTTACACAAGAATGATTTTTATTAATCAACAGAATGAAAAGTCACGTGTAACTTACTACAGCTTAAATTTTTAGTACAAAAAGAATGCATAGCTGATTATCTCAACTACTAAAGAATCAATTAGCAGAAACATGTTTGCCTTTAGTGTTAATATAATTACACACAGTCTTTATGAGATATGGTAAAAACTTTCTCTTCATCAAATGCATCGTGCTTTTCATACATCAATAATTTAAAAACATATGTTTTCAATTTCATCATTCTCAAATTCGAGGACTCTCAACAAAAACAAATGCATACTACCTAAGTACTTATGCATAGAAAAAACTTGCGCAAGTTTCCTCATACATTTAAAACGTTTCCTCTCCTTTGTCTTTTTTTCCTTGTATTTGGGCCACATTACTTACTTTTGAAAAACAAATCTAATAGAATTAAGTGCTTCACAGTAGTTATGGTTACTTCAAAAATTTACCGTTCTGTCTTGTTGGCTCATGAAAAAATATCTAAAATTAAAAAAGATCTGAAAGAGCTATACACATTGTATTTTGTTTTTCTACTTACAAGTGAACTCTCATATTTAACTAACACAACGAAATGGGTTGTAATTCTTCCACGGTGGGCACGGAGAATGAAGAAACGCAAAACTCCACTCAAAAGGATAAGCAAAATAGTAGTCATGACGGAAGTCAGGAAGACAATAGTTACATGGCCTCGCAAATCAAGCCTATTGGCTCTGAAGCTTTTTCTACGGTTCCCGGTACGATGGATTATGTCGTTATGTAAGGTACTAATTTACAAGCATTGGACGATTTACTTCTTCAGTTATTGTCAACACGCTACTAACAATCATTTTTAATAATTAACTTTTAAATTATGGTTATCAAAATTTTTCGACAACTTACTGAACTAATTAAATATTCTTCAAAAACAAAATTGTTCCTTATTTTTCATCATGATTCTAAATGACACTGCTACCATTTCACTATCTTAATCAAATTATATTTTAGTCTTCTGCGTGATTTGTGATCATTATTTTTTTATATGTGCTATTGACCTAGATATAGTGCAATTCTATCGCTTCATAGAAACACATACTACCCACTGCTCTCTCTCTCTCTCTCTCTCTCTCTGTTTCTTCTTGGTGAATTTATAGGCCTTCATGCTTTTAAATATATCGTACAACTCATCCTAATATATTTGGTTGTACGTAACATCGATTTTGATATTTTAGCCTATTTTAGTGACGAGTACAATTGTCAATTATCAAAGGAAGATTGTTATGGTGTTTACAGTAACATATATAAATATCAATGTTAATAAAAGTAGATTAGATATAGATGATACGTAAAGAATGCACATACGACTTATATTCATTTAGCTAATGCTAAAAAATACGACAGTTATGATGAACTCCGATCAAGAAGATAGCATACTTCTAAAAATATTTTATATCTGTCCCATTTTATTTGATTTACGTATCTTATTAGTAAATCCGTGTTATTTATCCGCTCATATGAATCTTTAATGATTAAAAAAGCAAGCATGTATGCCAAGTTTCTATGAACATATTAGCCATATGCATTGGAAAATGTAAGTTTATTGAAAATCCAAGTGATGTGGTTGAAGCTGTGTTTATGACAAAGGAGCAAGCAAGGGGGAAAAGGCGAATTCAGGATTCCAGGATTCCCATGGGATTCCCGGATTCCAATGGGATTCTTTGGATTCTCGTGGGATTCTAGGAATTTTTATAATAACAAAT
Source organism: Rotaria socialis (assembly GCA_905331475.1). Taxonomy (NCBI): domain Eukaryota; kingdom Metazoa; phylum Rotifera; class Eurotatoria; order Philodinida; family Philodinidae; genus Rotaria; species Rotaria socialis. Next base: position 4,434 of record CAJNYU010001372.1, on the reverse strand, counting down.
GACATTCCAGAAATTCCTATTTAACCTCTACGATCCTCACTTTAGTCCTCAAAATCTGATAGAACTCAGTGTCAAGGCTTCATTGCTTTATCAAATGACTTGAACAACTGTACTAAGCTATTGAGGAAAATCATTTTCTAGGCGAACATTTTTTTCATATGCTTTACCTGTTCAGATATCAAGATTTGTCCACAGTACATGACACTCTTGCTCCAAATGCTCATGTATTTCATGCGCATACCCCAAGATAGTTCACTAGAGTTATCTATTATAAAATTCTAGGCACTTAATCTAATTAGATGGGTATCAAGTCCATTTTGACAACACAACAGTTTACTTTCTTATTTTTAAGAGAAAATATTCCAAGTAGAATAACAAAAAGCAGCAAGCAATATGATTAAATCAATGAGATACAAGAAATATGCCGAATCAAATGAATCTATGGCATCTTATATGTAACCTTTTATTCGTTCAGTGATCTAACAGTTGAATATACTTAAAGAAATCAGGCAACAGTACAGGCTTTCTGTCTACTAAAAGATAAGAGGCTCTCTATCTATGACTATTGTTATTCGCATTAATTTTGACACGAAAGAAAAATAGTTTGAAAGTGAAGAAAAAAATTGGTTCAGAGACTCTTATTGTATGAAATTGAGATTTATCGCTAGTTGACAAAGAAGACAAATTATAAATTTTGTCTTAGGATCAGCTATATTTCTCTGATTTGGATATTAAAAAGCAACATTAGATATTCAATACTAATTTGAGTCTTGATCTAATGAGTTGTTATGATTTTCGTCAGATTAAACAATACGGATCTTTTTACACTAGATTCGTATAACTGATCTACTTTGTTTTATCACAGATTTTGCTTTTCTTCTAAACAAAATTAAAACCAAATCTGGAAAGAAGATTATAGGCTAGATTATACACTTGCCAAGTAGTCTTTTTAAAATTATCACAAAGGAGAAGATCATGAGATCATTTTGAAGCTGATTGCTTAGAAACCATCTTTTTCTTATCTTGTGTGACACTTTTGAAAACTTTAATGAAAAGTTCAACGCACTGCATTTGGATAGGAACAAAACAGATTCTACATGCACTAGAATGCCTGAACTTCGCTCGAATATTCAAGATCTTTATCGAGTTCCGCATATCTATCCCTTTTGTTTTCTAGCTGTCTGCCTTTTTTTCGAAGATGCAATTATTGGCTCTAAGCTTGCTTTGAATTGTGAAAGTCGAGGAATATTTATTCTTCCACAGAAGAAAAATAGTCCAGTCATGACTAAGTTCAGACAAATTTTTTCATAAGACATGCATCAATACTAGAGACAAAAAAGCTCTTGTTTTATTTTCATTTGCCCATGAAAGGGCAGTAAAAATCGAAGTAATATCGATCAGAACTATAATCCGTTACATTTTCTCATTGATCATGTCTATTTTATTAAACGAGTCGAGTGATGAACTAATTATTAAATGAACGCAGTGATATTTGTTATGCATGAACATGAACTATGATTTCAGTGTTGTTCAGATATCTAATTTAAGTATTCTTTGGATATTCATTGGATTCCCTCGATTTCTATTTGATTCCAGGATTCCCATGGGATTCGAAATCCCGAGAACTCGTCAATCCCCCTTGAGTTGCATCATAATTAAAAGAGTTCGACTTTTTTTCTTAGATTGCATCCTACAAGCCAATTGCTTTTATTATTTATATGTATTAACTAGAATAGTTCAATGTAGACAACTTTTTCAGAACTTTTGCGCATAGGATTGCATTATAATTTGTCTCGACTGAAAACACCCATGCCACCAAAATCACGACGATTTTCACGACACGGGCGGGCGTCTTACTAAATTTTTTAAGCATGATAATTATATACATCATTTTATTTTATTTATGCAACGTAGATAATGCATGCAATTTATAATATCAAGAGCATAAACGAGATTCGTGTCACAACTCAACATGTTACAACTACTTGTTCTCTTCGGTGATGAGAATTACGAATTTCAGAAGAATTTGTATTATACTTTTTATGGCAGGAAGTCCTTGTTTCACAGCAACTAGCTTATCTGTATAGTTTGTTTCGTAAGTTGCTTCGATTGATGCTTTTATTAGTCCAGAATATAAATTATATTTTGGGGATTTTGGGATTTTTCATGGGATTCTTGGGATTCCCGAGATTTTTGTGGGATTCGGAATCCTGAGAATCCGCCTTTTCCCCCTTGAGTGAAGACCTTAGAAAGGTGAATAGTAGTTATACATCTTAAATAATCAGTAGCATTGAAAAAGTTGGAAACAAAACAAGCTTCCCGCCAAATACAAAAATGAAAAGGAAGTGTTACCTCTCTGAAGAATATTCATTGTCGAAGCCACATCATCTATTATGCTTTTTCACTCCACACAACTTTGCCATGCGCAAATATAAATGAAGACCACCTTTGCATTCTGTATTTTAACCGATCGCACAATCAATTTGTCATTTTTTTTCCAACATTAGCCAAATGTACGTCTGTTATGCTTCACTTCTGTTTGCGTGGAATTCGATGACGAATAAAACAAACAATCTTTTTATTTTCATTCCGGAAAATAAAATGCATACACGCATTTTAAATTTAGTGGCTCACTTCGTAGTTGCTCTTTTTTCTTCTTTCTTCTTCCAACTATAATAGTATTTTTTATTAAAAAATCAACAATAACAATTCAGACTGTTACAAATACTTATTGTTACTATCAAAAACACTTTTTTGTCTCCATGGTGTGCCATTACCAAAAAAGAACAAGGAGTTCTTATTTCTTAAAAAAAGAAATTATTTATTTCGCTTTCACAAGTCTAAAAAACTGCAATTAATAAATGGGTTGTACAACTACTAAAATAGCCCCCCAATCACCTCAACCGAAAGAACAGCAAAGTTATAACGACGATGACATTGACAATATACAAGATGATTCTGTTTTCTCGCCTAAAAATATAGCTGCTGACGATAATATCATCGCTAACATTCCTGACAAAAGCGATCAAATTCATATTCAAGTTGCCGATTCACAAGCATTCAACGATTCATTTGTTCAACAACGTCAACAAGCTATTAACAATCGTTCTTATCAAACGACTGTTCAATCATGGCAACCCAAATCTCTACAGCAACTTACAGAGCTTATAGACGCTTTTTCCAAAGGAAAATCTTTAATTGATCGACATTGGATTATTTTCTATTGGATTGCATGTAATATCGACTACGATACAGAATCCTATTTTTCAAAGAATTATAAAGATCAAACGGCAGAAGGAGTTTTTCGATTCAAGAAAGGTGTTTGTGCTGGCTATGCTAATCTCTATAAATATCTATGTGATCAATTAGGAGTTCCATGTGAAATAATTAGTGGCTATGCAAAAGGTTATGGATTTGACGATCGAAATGGTGCAACACCAATGGAAACTGATCATGCATGGAATGCAGTTGAAATTGATGATCATTGGTATCTAATGGAATCAACATGAGGCAGTGGACATCTCAATGATAAGAAACAATATGAACGTGAATTGGCATCATACTATTTTCTTCCACGTCCAAACGAAATGATCTATCATCATTTACCAGAAGATCCAAAATGGCAATTGCTAAAAAGTCCCATCAAAATGGAAGAGTATTTACAAATGCCGAAACTTCGTCCACTTTATTTTGATTTAAAACTTGAATTAGTGAATCCACGTAATAAAAATGTTATCTCACTGCTACCTGGTAAATCATATGCTATGGCTCTACTAAGAGCAAGTCGAAATGTTCAGCTGATAGCAGATTTAGAATTTAACAATGAAAAAATCGATGGTGGTAATCATATCATGTTTGATGTGCCCAAACAGCTCTACCGTTGCTATTTTGCACCTAAAAAAGTTGGCCAACATAAGATAAATATTTATGGAAAAGAAGATGCTTCAGATAAAATCACATACGGAGGTGTATTGGAACTGACGTTAGATGTGAAACAATTATCAAAAACTGCTGTTAGTTTTCCAAAAACATGGGATTATTTTTCCAACTTGCATCTACAAGTTATATCTCCCCAGAATACGCATGTAATTACACTAAGTAATGGAATTAGTAATACACAGATTCTTATTAGGACGCCTGAAGATGTTGAACTTATGGGCCGTTTAGAGAATGAAGCAAAACAACAAATCACAGGTGGGCATCAGATCTATTACGATCGGCGAAAAAGAATCTGGCGATGTGATTTTGCACCTGATCGAGATGGATTTTTCGAAGCAACTATATTTGCAAAAAAGACCTCTAATGCTGCCAGTTACAATGCAGCTGTTGCATTCAAAATTGAAGCTACACAGATTCCATTGCCACCGATATCATATCCTTACACATGGCAACATTTCTATGATTTTGGACTCAAAATAAAAGCGCCAGCTCATC